>JAYESA010000010.1:187434664-187700128 GCA_036927795.1 Iris macrosiphon | reverse complement strand
GGAACATTTGAGTTTGTCCCTCAAGCTGTGGCATCTGGGCGGGGAAGGCAGGAGGTGGAGGCAGAGGTGTCTCCGCCTGGAAAGTTTGCCCTTCATGCTGGGCTGGTATTCCTGTCTGGGCAGGATTCTGGTGGATGTACGGGGTTGGCGGGTAGACCAGCATCCTTCTAGGGGATTGGTCTCTCGGGGTAGACGGGGTTCCTTGAACATCGGGCGAGGGGTCTGTTGCTTGGTCAGCCCCATCAATCACATGTCCACCGGGTATGTCCATATTTCTGAAGAAGATAGAATTAATTAGAAAAACACAAGGAATTAATAATTGATAATCAAGCAGGATGCAAAAAAAAAAATTTGATGAAGTCAGTGTGGATGAGACCTAGTATTTCTATCCTATTGCAGGCTTGCTGGGCATGTCATCATACCACTAGCAATAAACTAGACCTGCATGGGCCACCACTAAAACCATGTCATGCTCCAGTCCCAAAATGTAAGGAACTAGGCCACGTGGCATTGGCCAGCTGACACGTCACTAAGGGTTTAATCCAATTTAATGGACCAAAGGAACGTGCTACGCTGTCCTATAATACTACAAGTCTAATATAGGTAAATCTATCTCATCCACAGAAATATCAGGAAATAGTGCTGAATATATATAATGCTGAGTCTGAAAATGTCATATTACACATCTTGTGGGAACAACCCACTACAAAAGACAATAATAACAGAAAATAGGATAGACTAAAGTATCGTCTATCTAGGAAAAATAGCTCCATCTCTAGATTGTACGAGACTCTAGGATCAGGTAGATTCTGATGGTGTCTCCTCTAGTTCTTTCTCTGTGGCATGCCTAGTCTCCTGTCCTGGACCATACACCGTGGGGTAGTAGGCCTCGTCTAAATCTGGAAGAGAACCAGGTCCTCAGTGGGACATAACAAGATACAGGAAAATAATAAGCCATGTATGTAAATACTGAATAAATAAATAAATACAGGGTGCTAACCATCTATGTGAATGCAAGTAAAGACCTTGTAATACACATGAGAAAGTGTAGGCTTGACATATGCTGACTTAATTCACCAATCGTGTTGACTGGCTAGTATATGTGTCATATGCCCCCGGACATACGGGTAGCTCTGCAATCGACCATCTCCGAGGAGCATGGCACGAAGGATAAAAGACTCATGGAGGGGGTGTCCCATACGTCTACTAGTTATCTTTCCCGCCCAATGTAACTAATGCCAAGTCGTAATTATTCCTAAGTTCTCCTGATTTTAAGCTAAGCCGTGATGCACGTCACACGTACTGGTAGCTAATCAAATACGCAGTTCGCATCCCAATATGTATTGCAACCATGTTGCGTGTTCCCGTGACAGGGTCTAGGAGGATATTAGAATACCCTCTCAGTTGTTGGTAAGTCTGTAAAGACTAAGTTATTTATACTACGTGTCAATGTATCAGTTGACTGTACCTGAGGCAATCTCAGGTACTCACAGTCATATGAAATTCAGGAGAAAATAGCATATAACAGCATTTGAATTTAAACAGTAACTTGGCAAGGTATACTTGTCTACTTCCTGATTGTTTTGAAAACATGTACTTGTAATCAAGCCTTGGGGTCCTGTGACAGGGGGTCACTGACTGTGCTGGAGATATTTTCTGTTTAAGACGTTACCGGACTCGTAAATATAATTTAAATAAAGGCACAATAATATAGTATATATATACTTATGTAAATATATACACATAAGCCAATATATATATATAGGGTTCATATATATATAGAGTATATATATACATATAGATATAGTATATATAGTAGTATGTATATATTTATATAGCATATATATATATATATATAATAGATATATTTTATATAAATACATATTTATAGATATAAAAAGAAAATAATGCTGGAATTGAAATATATATATACATACATAGTTATGTATACTAATATATATATATATATATATATAATAATAGATAGATAGATATATAGATGTACATATTTACATATATACATATATATATATAAAAGAAAAGAATAAAAAAATGCAGGAATTTGAAATATATATATATACATACATATTTATATACTAATATATATATATACACAATAATATATAGATAGATATATATATATAGATAGATATATATATATATTTATATATATACATATATATATGAAAGAAAAGAAAAATGCAGAAATTGAAATATTATATACATACATATATATTAGTATATAGTATATATATATATAATTACATATAATAAAAATGAAAAGCATAAAATATATATATACATATATAATATATATATATATATACATATAATTATGCTATACATAAATAAATAATAAATAAATAAATATATATAATATTATATATATATATATATATATAAATATATATATATATATAATATATATATATATATATATATATTAATATATATTATATATATATATATATATTATATATATATATATATATATATATATATATATATATATATATATATATATAAGAAAGAAAAAGAAAATACATATATATTTACATATATACATATACTGTATATTTACAGTATAATATATATATATATATATATATATATATATATATATATATATATATATATATATATATATATATATAATATAATAATATATAGATACACATACACACACACACACACACACTATATATATATATATATATATATATATATATATATATATATATATATATATATATATATATATATATATATATATATATATATATATATATATATATATAAAAGGGAAAATAATAAAACATAAAATAAAATATATATAATATACATATAATAGTATACTGTATAATATACACAGTATATCAATATATATTATATATAATAGTATATAGATAATATATATAAATACATATATATATATATATATATATATATATATATATATATATATATATATATATATACATATACATATATGTATATATAAATAATAATAATAAAAAGAAAAATGCAGAAATTTAAATACATATATATATATACTGTATATACAGTATTTATTATTATTAAAATATAATACATAATTAAATACATAGAATAATATATATATTAATATATATAAATAGATACATATATATACATATATATACATTCATATAGATATAATTAGGTATTTTCGTATAATACATGTATATTATACCTGACAGGTTGACAGAGGGGCCCCACAGCTCGTCGGCGGCGGGAGGACGGCGGCGGAGGAGGCGGCGGCCGACCGGAGGAACGGCTGCAACAACAACTGCTGTTAGTAGCAACAGCAGTAGCAGCAGCTTGTGGAGGCTACGGCGGCCGTGGCGGTGGCGGAGGTGGTGGTGCAGGCGGTCGGTTCGGTGGAGGGGGTCAGGGCGAGCAGTCTGGTGTTGGTGGCGGAGGTCAGGGGTGGCGGTGGTGGTCGCTGGAGGCGGTCGGGATGGGGAGGCAGTGCAGTCGAGGGGAGGGGCCGGGGCACTGCAGGCGAGCTGTCGGCGACTGGAGGCGTCGTGGGGCGGTGGGAGTTGGTCAGGTCGATGGAGGAGTTGTCGGCGAGGCGTTTGGGGGTGATGGTGGTGGTCGACGATGGCCGGAGGCGGCGCTGGGGGAGATCGGGAGTGGTGGTGGTGCTGTGGTGTTGTGGTCGGGATGGGTCTACAGCGGCTCTAGGCGGCGCCGGCGGTGGCCGGAGGGGGTGGCCGTCGGCTGGGGGATGGCTGGGGAAGGGGCGAAGAGGTCTGTGGTGGTCCAGTGGGTGGAGGGTGGCTGAGGGAGGAGTGGTGTGAGTTCGGGATGAGGGGGGGTGCTCGGGTTTAAATAGGGTTAGGGCAATGTCATAGGGTGTAAATAAGTAGAAGTCTAGGGGTATTTTGGGGTTTTGGTTTTTAGGATATTTTGGCAGCCATTTTAGATATTTTGTGGGTCCCACTTGACACGTGGACGGTCCATGTTCACCAGCCAATGAGGGGGTGACACCTCGCACTGTAAATTTGCATAAAAACCCCTAAAATTCCATAAATTACAAAAAGGTCCTAAAATTGGTATTTTGCGTAATTACATAATTTGTCTGTTTAAAAACTGTAAACCCCCTGATTTTTAAAAATTTTAAATTTGGATTTTTTTTCACAATTTTCTGGAATTTTCTGGGAATTTTATGTAATTAAAATCAGGATTTTTATTATTAAATGATTTATAATTGATAATAAATAATATTAAAATATTACAAAAATAATATTTTTGGGTGTAAAATGAAAAACTGGACTTAGGGTAATTTTTCTGGAATTTATCGGACCCCGGACCTATTTTTTAATTACCTAAAAACTATTATTATTTAATTAATTAATTAATGATTTATTATTTAATTATTTATTTAATTATTAGTTATTTATTTAATAAACCTAAATCCCCAGCCCACCGACCCGGCCCAACCCTGGCCTACAGGCCGGCCCAGCCTACCCGCCTTAACGGGTCGGGTCGGGTCCAACCACACCTGCACCCGCCCGACCCGGAGACCCTTTCTCCCCCACGACCCGCGCTCCGCTTTTTCCGCCGTCCCGCCCGGCCGCTTGCCGCCTCCTCCGGCCCACGCCCCCGCGAGCTCCGCCTCCCCCGCCACGTCCTCCGCCCCTCCCGGCCGACCATCGCCCCTGTCACGCCCGCGAGCTCCACCTATTTTTAAAACACCTAAATCTATTTATTTAATTATTTATTTATTATTAAATAATTACTGATTTTATTATTATTATTATTATTGTTATTATTGTTATTATTATTATTTTTTAATTAAACCCAGCCCAGCCCGCGGCCCGCTGGACCCGGCCCACCGGGCCCAGCCCCAACCCGGCCCAGCCCCGGCCTAGCGGGTCGGGCGGGTCGGCCAGACCCGCTAGCCCAGACCCGCCAACCCGGCTGACCCCCTCTCCCTCTTCCCCGCGTTTCCCGCCGCCTCCGCCGCCGGCGCAGCTCCGTCCGGCCACGCCCAGCGAGCCCCGCCTTCCCAGCCACGTCCTCCGCCCGTCTCGGCCCCCCTCACCCCCGGCCGCCTATAAAAGCCACCTCCCTCCTCCTCCTTCGATCCCCCACAGCCACCCTAGCCACCACGCTCCCCTCTGCCGCACGCCGCTGCGCCGCCGTGCAGACCCCCAACTCCGCCCCGCCTCTCCCCGTCCTCCTCCTTCCTCCCCTCCGGCGGCCACCGCAGCCGCAGCCAGCAGCAGCAGCGAGCAACAGCAGCAGCAGCCGCACAACGCGCCTCCGACCGCCCCCGCGCCGCCGCCTCCACCCCAGCGCCGCGCCGCCCTCCGCCCAGCAGCCCCGGCCCCCTCCGCCTCAGCCCGGCTGCCCTCCGCCCAGCTCCGGCAAGGAATCCCGAGCCCTAACCCTAATTCCCGAATCCGACACGTGTCGGACACGATTCGGACCCCGGTTTTCGGGTTCCGTTCAGGTGCGTGTATCTTCTTGCTCGTAGCTCGGATTTCGATTCCGTAAATTACGTTGCGAAGCCTGTATGACCCTCTCGGTGCCCGCACAAACCGTTCGGGGCATCGCTGTAAGCCCCTGATTTTTCAAAATTAGTAAAATTGGGATTTTTCACAATTTTCTGAATTTTTTGGGAATTTTCTGTAGTTAAAATCAGGTTTTGAATTATTACATGATTTTTAATTGATAATAAACAACATTAAAATATTATGAAAATAATATTTTTGGGTGTAAAATGGAAAACTGGACTTAGGGTAATTTTTCTGGATTTTTCTGGGCCTCAGACCTATTTTTAAATGCCTAAAAACTATTTATTATTTATTTATTTATTTATTTTTATTTATTATTATTATTATTATTATTATTTTATTTTATTCAGCCCAGCCCGGCCCAATTACCGGCCCAGCCCGTTTCGTCGGCCCAATCCACCCTATCGGGTCGGGTCGGGTCCGCCCAACCGAACCCGACCCGCCGCAGACCCGCTTCTCCCCCAGCCCCAGCGCGACCCGCTCCGGCACCCGCATTCTCCGCCGACCACCCCTCGCCGCCCGCGTCTCCCGGCGCTGCCCGCGGCCACGCGTCCCCGCACCCGCCGCCGACCTCCACTCCGCCTCGGCCGGCCGATCCCCCACCGCCCGCTGCCTATATAAAGCCCTAGTTTTTCCTCTCCAACCACACCCTCCACCGCGCTGCTCCACCGCCTCCGGCGTCCCCGACCACCCGCCGTTCCTCCCGCCGCGCCGCCGTCCCCGCTCCCGCGGCGCCAGCCAGCCCCGTCCGTCGCCTCCTCCTCCTCTAGCCCGTCCGCTAGCCTCCTCAGCCGCGCCTCCTCGCGCGCCGCCGCGCCTCCGGCCAGCGCCGTCAGCTCCCCCAGCCGCCCTCGACCGCCTCCGGCCTCCCCCGCCGCCCGAGCCGCCGTCCTCCGCCTGAGAGAAGCCCTAACCCTAACCCTAGTTTTCCTTCGTGTCGTATCGGACACGACACGGACACGGCATTTTCTGGATTCTCAGAGCAGGTTCAGGTACTCGTATCTTGCACCCTGTATCTCTGTTTTCAATTCTGTAAGATTCTACGCGAAGCCTGTATGACCCTCTCGGTGTCCTGACAAACGGTTCGGGGCATCGCGTCCTGTGGTGATCGCACACCGCGATCCAAAAATAGGAAAAAACCAGACCCTGTTTCACCCCGGAACTAAGTGCGCCCCGCCAAACGGGATGACTTGATCGCGTGCGGTCTTTACAGATACGTACGCATCGTCGATACGGACGTGTGAGTTTTCGTGGAAGCTGATTCGGGTGTGCGTGCACACCGGAATCAACGCGTATCCGCGGACATCGCCCCGTATCCGCCTTTTCAGCAATTCACCCTAACTTTGTGCACACACGTCGGATCGAGACGAAACTTACGCCATCGGACTCGTAGCGATACGCTGGTCCTGTGGGTCAAGTTTGGTTCGATTCTGAGAACGTTGACGAAATCGCGTGTCGTGGGCCCCACAGGCCCCGCTCGACGGGCGATTTTGTGTTCGGCTCATCGGAATCCAAATCTGGAAGTTCCGTTGGGTTCGTCTCAGCGTTCCTGACCTGTTGACACTAAGTTTGGTGAATTTGGAGACCTTTGACCCGGACACGTTTTTCGGTGCAAAGCGGGCCCACCGGCGGACCCCGTTTTGACCCGAAACTGTCGTTTTTGCCCTTGTCTCCAAATTGGACCCAAGGACAGGCATTTTTAGCTATTTGATATCTTCTGAGCATGATGGTAATGTCTATTTCAGCTTTTGGACTCATCTCTGGAAATTTCTCCGAGTACAATTAATTGGATCCAAATAACAGGCAAGTACCTGCACTTCAAGTTTAATCTTTATATGGTGATAATTAATTTCCTTGCTCTACCAGTACCATTGATGATTACACGTAGTATTAGAACATTGGATTTCATGTCTTGAATATTGGAGTTCATGTCTTATTTTTCATGTCGGGTGGGAGAATACTAGAAGGCATGTAGTTTACCTTTCCCCTGCCCTGTTTAATAGCTGTTGGTACACGACTGTCCATCAGCCGGATCTCGATTTTCCCTGTTGAATAGCCGTCTATGATGGCCGGATTAGCCTTATAAACCCCTACATGCCAACTATGTATTCTAAAACAAACACAAGTTCACACAGATAGTTCCTGGATCTTGTTATAGTTCTTGCTGACTGTTGTAGTTTCATTTCCTGTCTCATTTATTTCCTGCTTTCTCATATTCCTGTTTATAGCATTAACCCTGAGATATTGATGTTTTTTTATGCAATTTTCTCAATATGATACTCAATCTAATTGTCATAAATATCTAGTTTAATCTTGATGTGTATTGTGTACTTTGCTCCTTTCCTGACTGGATCTGTTGATTTAGGCGATGATGAGGACCTTGCCCTACCTATATTGGCCACTGTGAGTTAGCAGGTGACACATCTGAGGAGCCTGTTCCTATCCAGGAGGCTACTTCTACAGAGTAGTTAGCAGTAGCTGCTTATTTATTTCCTTTCAGCATATAATCGGGTTTGTCCCCGATTTATCTTCTGGCATTGTATTAACTGTGGATTTGGTTGACACAGATTAATTTATAAAAATCTTAACATTCTTATTCCTGTGATTATCCTTGCATGTTTATTATTGTGGATGAGATAGATGTTTATTGATCCCCGAAAATGACCTAGACAGCGTACTACCGCCGACACTGCGGCGTAGGCTGGACGTACCCACGCACTCGTGCCCGAACATCCGGGTGCGGGTCGTGACACGTTTTTGTGGTGGCCCATGCAGGTCCAACGACTAAATTGTTCGGTTTCAACTTAGGGACCGAACAGACCTGCAATAAGATTGAAGATTTTAGGAAAAGCTCATCCACTTGATTGAATCGTTCTTGATATTCATGTCGGTTTTGAATCATTTTATTGACTTGCATCCTGCTTTGATTTTTGTGCGCCTCTTATCGGTTATTTTGAATACAGGGAAATGGAACCACCAGCCAGCAACGAGGCTCATGCAGAAACACCACAAGCCGTTGTGGTTACCCAAGAAGACAATGTGATGCCAGTCGTCCAAACATCACGAGGCAGTCAAGCAAGTCAGCCTGTCTCAATAATCCATCAAGATGGCGTTCCACCCTCGACACAGCCTATTCCACCGATGCCTTCCTTCCCTCCAGGACCGCCTATGGATGAACAGCAGATGTTCCGCATGTTCTACGTAATGATGCACGCCTATCAGAAGGTTCAACAAGAAGCTCAGCAAAACTAAGCAGAGAACTTCATCGACAGATTTAGCTCGGAGTCACGGAAGCCAAGCAGTTCAAATGCAATTACCTTCGACGAGGACGTTCTTACTGCAGCGCGACTTGTGGAGTGCACCACAAGGATCAAGTCCAACCAGAAGCGGCCGTATGCGTCAGCACCAGACCAAGCACAACATGAAAGAGCTGCAAAGCGACCACAGATGAATCCAACTCAAGGACAGAACCAACAAGCTCCCACTTGTGGCTATTGTCGAAAACAAGGTCACATTTGGCAGGATTGTAGAAAGAGGCTAGGTACCTGTCTATACTGTGGATCAGCAGCACATCAAGTGAAGGACTGTCCTGCTGCTCAAAGACGCACCACTGCACAAAAAGTTTCAGTTCAGGCCAGGCCCAGCAGCGCAGCAGAGGGCACCACCTCAAGAACACGGACAAGCTTACGCGATGACCATGGAGAACGTGCAGACTCTTAGAGTAACTAATGCGTGTAAGTGATTCGTAGATACCATTTGCTAGTATTGTTTTAGCTTGTGCCTACTGGTTCGTGACCTCCGTCCCAACCTAGAAATTTTGAACTTGCTAATAACCTGGCATGCTTTTATATTTAATAACTGTAGAGATTATAGAATCTTTTGTCACTGAGCTTGTTGTAGGTTGTTTTGTGTGTTTAAATAATTTTGTACCTCCTTTCATCATCATCTAGCGCACCAAATTTTGATGTACTTGACTTATGCTGCTATTTTATAGCCTAGTTTTGCAAGCTTACTCTTTATCGAGCTTGTTCATGACAAGTGTATTATTGGGGAGGCCCACAATGATACATTTCAGAATCAGAGTATTACGGTCTGATCAACCATAGTGCGCTTGATTCGCCCTTCGAATTAATACTTTACGTGGATTGAGATATAGTTGTCTAGTATACTTGCCCTAGACATTTCTGAACATATCATATAGGTTACATAACTGTATTAATACGAGCATGTGAATAGGAATTACCGAGATAGGATTCAATCCACAATCGCTTGACAATTCCCACCTGAATACTTTAAAACGCCTTGACCCCGATATTTCTTTTCTATCACCCCACCCTTGAACTCTTTATTATTGATCTTCGTTTTTTCTTATTTCGGAAAGACGAAATCTCGTGCCTGGTATAAGTTAGTACATAGATAGTACTAGATATGCCACATAGGCCGATCACATACTTGAGGATTAAACTTTCGTAATTGAGGACATATTATATGTGATATGATCGGCGTTGAAGTTCGAGGATTGAATGACATAGGTAAACATATTTAGGAATATTTTTCTTAAGGTATATAGTCTATTGTGATGAATGGGTAAACTCTAAGTTGGGTAGCAATGCATTTGTCAACTCGAGAGGAATATCCTTCGGATTGTTACCGAGTAAGGTTAGATTGGAAGCAGCAAGCCATTCTAATTTAGAAAATTTAAAGGAATGACTAAGAGGATTAGTGAATTGATATCGAGGACCCAATAGTTATACCTTAGGTACATGATTAATTTTTGAATAATGAAAGTAAAATCGTCAATTTGAAATTAGAGGATATATGATTCAACTCGAACATGGGTGGACTACATTTAAAATTGTTTTTAACTTGATAATTTGAATTAAGAATTAAAATTCGATGGTTGGACTACCTAGTTGGATTAGTGAGGAAGTGAATGGAATTTAAAGACTTGAAGCATGCAATTGCAAATGGGAATACTGTTGGACCCGAATCACTTCTAGAGGAATTTATGATAATTAGAGGCAAGGTCATGTGCAAACCTTGAAAATGCTATATGGGCTTAATCTAAAATCTGCATGTGGAAATTTTGAGGAAGTAAGAAGTGATAACCATAGGTTGAATTTTTGATTAGAACAAGTAGTCGTCTTAAACCTTGAAGTAATTGCAGTAGACATAATTCGGATTTTAACTGTCGCAAGAAGATTACGATTGACTTGCTTTATGTACATGAAGAATTAACAGATTATGGCTTAATTTTAAATTTCGAGGACGAAATTTTTTATAAGTTGGGTAGATTGTAAGCCCCTGATTTTTCAAAATTAGTAAAATTGGGATTTTTCACAATTTTCTGAATTTTTTGAGAATTTTTTGTAGTTAAAATCAGGTTTTGAATTATTACATGATTTTTAATTGATAATAAACAATATTAAAATATTATGAGAATAATATTTTTGGGTGTAAAATGAAAAACTGGACTTAGGGTAATTTTTTTGGATTTTTCTGGGCCTCAGACCTATTTTTAAATGCCTAAAAACTATTTATTATTGATTTATTTATTTATTTATTTTTATTTATTATTATTATTTTATTTTATTCAGCCCAGCCCGGCCCAATTACCGGCCCAGCCCGTTTCGTCGGCCCAACCCACCCTATCGGGTCGGGTCGGGTCGGGTCGGGTCCGCCCAACCGAACCCGACCCGCCGCAGACCCGCTTCTCCCCCAGCCCCCGCGCGACCCGCTCCGGCACCCACATTCTCCGCCGACCACCCCTCGCCGCCCGCGTCTCCCGGCGCTGCCCGCGGCCACGCGTCCCCGCACCCGCCGCCGACCTCCACTCCGCCTCGGCCGGCCGACCCCCCACCGCCCGCTGCCTATATAAAGCCCTAGTTTTTCCTCTCCGACCACACCCTCCACCGCGCTGCTCCGCCGCCTCCGGCGTCCCCGACCACCCGCCGTTCCTCCGCCGCCGCCGTCCCGCTCCGGCGCCACCCCCACGAGGCCGCCAGCCGCCAGCAGCCACCTCCCTCTCCTCTTCCTTTCCCTCGCCTGAGCCGCCACAGCCCGCTCCGGCGCGCCGCCGCCTCCGGCCAGCGCCGCCAGCGCTCCCCCAGCCGCCCTCGACCTCCTCCGGCCTCCCCCGTCGCCCGAGCCGCCGTCCTCCGCCTGAGAGAATCCCTAATCCTAACCCTAGTTTTCCTTCGTGTCGTGTCGGACACGACACGGACACGACATTTTCTGGATTCTCATAGCAGGTTCAGGTACTCGTATCTTGCACCCTGTATCTCCGTTTTCAATTCTGTAAGATTCTACGCGAAGCCTGTATGACCCTCTCGGTGTCCGGACAAACGGTTCGGGGCATCGCGTCCTGTGGTGATCGCACACCGCGATCCAAAAACAGGAAAAAACCAGACCCTGTTTCACCCCGGAACTAAGTGCGCCCCGCCAAACGGGACGACTTGGTCGCGTGCGGTCTTCACAGATACGTACGCATCATCGATACGGACGTGTGAGTTTTCGTGGAAGCTGATTCGGGTGTGCGTGCACACCGGAATCAACGCGTATCCGCGGACATCGCCCCGTATCTGCCTTTTCGGCAATTTACCCTAACTTCGTGCACACACGTCGGATCGAGACAAAACTTGCGCCATCGGACTCGTAGCGATACGCTGGTCCTGTGGGTCAAGTTTGGTTCGATTCTGAGAACGTTGACGAAATCGCGTGTCGTGGGCCCCACAGGCCCCGCTCGACGGGCGATTTTGTGTTCGGCTCATCGAAATCCAAATCTGGAAGTTCCGTTGGATTTGTCTTAGCGTTCCTGACCTGTTGACACTAAGTTTGGTAAATTTGGAGACCTTTGACCCGGACACATTTTTCGGTGCAAAGCGGGCCCACCGGCGGACCCCGTTTTGACCCGAAACTGCCGTTTTTGTCCTTGTCTCCAAATTGGACCCAAGGACAGGCGTTTTTAGCTATTTGATATCTTCTGAGCATGATGGTAATGTCTATTTCAGCTTTTGGACTCATCTCTGGAAATTTCTCCGAGTACAATTAATTGGATCCAAACAACAAGCAAGTACCTGCACTTCAAGTTTAATCTTTATATGGTGATAATTAATTTCCTTGCTCTACCAGTACCATTGATGATTACACGTAGTATTAGAACACTGGATTTTATATCTTGAATATTGGAGTTCATGTCTTATTTTTCATGTCGGGTGGGAGAATACTAGAAGGCATGTAGTTTACCTTTCCCCTGCCCTGTTTAATAGCTGTTGGTACACGACTGTCCATCAGCCGGATCTCGATTTTCCCTGTTGAATAGCCGTCTATGACGGCCGGATTAGCCTTATAAACCCCTACATGCCAACTATGTATTCTAAAATAAACACAAGTTCACACAGATAGTTCCTGGATTTTGTTACAGTTCTTGCTGACTGTTGTAGTTTCATTTCCTGTCTCATTTATTTCCTGCTTTCTCATATTCCTGTTTATAGCATTAACCCTGAGATATTGATGTTCTTTTATGCAATTTTCTCAATATGATACTCAATCTAATTATCATAAATATCTAGTTTAATCTTGATGTGTATTGTGTACTTTGCTCCTTTCCTGACTGGATCTGTTGATTTAGGCGATGATGAGGACCTTGCCCTACCTATATTGGCCACTGTGAGTTAGCAGGTGACACATCTGAGGAGCCTGTTCCTATCCAGGAGGCTACTTCTACAGAGTAGTTAGCAGTAGCTGCTTATTTATTTCCTTTCAGCATATAATCGGGTTTGTCCCCGATTTATCTTCTGGCATTGTATTAACTGTGGATTTGGTTGACACAGATTAATTTATAAAAATCTTAACATTCTTATTCCTGTGATTATCCTTGCATGTTTATTATTGTGGATGAGATAGATGTTTATTGATCCCAGAAAATGACCTAGACAGCGTACTACCGCCGACACTGTGGCATAGGCTGGACGTACCCACGCACTCGTGCCCGAACATCCGGGTGCGGGTCGTGACAATCGCGTCCTGTGGTGATCGCACACCGCGATCCAAAAACAGGAAAAACCAGACCCTGATTCACCACGGAACTGGATATGCCCCGCCAAACGGGACGACTTGGTCGCGTGCAGTCTTCACAGATTCGTGCGTGTCGTCGATACGGACGTGTGGGATTTCGCGGAAGCTGATTCGGGTGTGCGTGCACACCGGAATCAACGCGTATCCGCGGACATCGCCCAGTATCCGACTTTTCTGCAATTCGCCCTAATTTTGTGTACACACGTCGGATCGAGACGAAACTTGGGCCATCAGACTCGTAGCAATACGCTGGTCCTGTGGGTCAAGTTTGGTTCGATTCTGAGAACGTTGACGAAATCGGGTGTCGTGGGCCCCACAGGCCCCGCTCGACGGGCGATTTTGTGATCGGCTCATCGGAATCCAATTCTGGAAGTTCCGTTGGGTTCGTATCATCGTTCCTGACCTATTGACACTAATTTTGGTGAATTTGGAGACCTTTGACCCGGACACGTTTTTCGGTGCAAAGCGGGCCCACATGTGGACCCCGTTTTGACCCAAAACTGCCGTTTTTGCCCTTGTCTCCAAATTGGACCCAAGGACAGGCATTTCTAGCTGATTGATATTTTCTGGATCTGATGATGATGTTTGTTTCAGCAACCGGAGTACCGCCTGCAATCTCAGCTGAAGTCAGAGCCGCAATTGGAACCGGAACCATAGGCAAGTGTACCTTGCCAAACCCTGCAGCTTGCTATTGATTTTCTGGACTTAATTGTGCATCAGTGGGCAAGTAAAGCTTGTCAACTCGCAGTAATTCTTGTTATAGTATTTTTATTTCTTGTAGATTCATATGTAAACTTGTTCTAACTGCTCAACCCAGGACCGAGTGGCTTTACTTAGCGTCCGATTACCAGTCGGGTGCCAACCCCGTACGCGAAGTTTTGTAACGTCACATAGAGATGGATATCGATACCCAATAATTCTCGTACTTGTCTTATCAAGTACACCAGAACCCAGGACACTTGTCACTATTTCATGAGACAGAGTCTTCCTGAGACATTCAAGGTGATTCTGTATAGGATACATGTTTTTGACCTAGACATTACATTCATAGGCATTGATTCATAGCTATCAGACTTACTGTATTAGTTATAATCATGCATGACATGGACATGAGGCATCGTGGACATGAGACGTGGGATTACCTTGGGTGGGGAGAGACACACAGACTACAGGCTGATATTATATATATAAAACATAGTATATTTCAGAGTATAATTCATAGTTATTGTAGCTACCGGCTCCCTGACACAGAGCTTGTAGTGGCTTCAGCCTGAGTTCTAGTGCTGCTCTCATATTGCATATCACTTAGCTGGTTACATAGCTTACCCTCTTGTTTAATTATCTGCTGTACTGCATTTATTTTGGCTTGTATTTTTCTGTACCTTGCTGTCCCCTGAGGACCTGGATTCGGATTATGTCCCCAGGTACAGCTGACGAGAACTACCCTGAGGTGTACGGTACAGGAGCACTCCTTAGAGCAGAACCAGGAACCGAGGACGAGATAGTGGCAGAAGACTTCTCCTGAGTACCGGCTTTATTTGCTCAGTATTTCTATTTTCTGTTGATTTAATTCCTGTCTATTTCTTTTAATGTAACAGACTGATTCTCGGATTGTTTCCCGAGACACTTATTTGATATTGCTTATTTATTTCCATTTGCAATATGTCTGGCAATTAATCTGTGTTTATTCTGTGGATGAGATTAGAAATACCTGAGACTTGTAACATTTTCCTGTTAGACTACAGCTTAAGCATGCCCTGATGGATCCATTAAATTGGGTTGTCCATCGGTGCGTGTTGCTGGCCATTGCGTACGTCTCCAGTCCCTCGATATTTTGGGACTGGGGCGTGACATAATTTTTGTGGTGGCCCATGCAGGTCAACGACTAAATTGTTCGGTTTCAACTTAGGGACCGAACAGGCCTGCAATATGAATAGGATAAGTTTTTAGGATCTCATCCACTTGCTTGAATCATTTTTGATATCTGTATCGTATTCGAACTAATTTTGACTTGCATCTTGCCTTGATTCCTGTGCGCCTCTTATTGTTTATTTTGGATGCAGGGAAATGGACCCACAAGAGTGCAACGAGACTCCCGCAGAAACACCACAAGCTACAGGTGTCACCTATGACGACGAAGTGACACCAGTCGGAGGAGTTCCATCAACTCAACAGAGCCAGCAGGCAGGTCAACCTACCTCCAGATTCCGGCGCGATGACATCCCGCCTCCGTCGTAGTTCGTTCCACCAACGCCCGTACTCCCACAAGGACAGCCAATTGACGGGCAGCAGATATTCCAAATGATCTACGCAATGATGCAAGCTTAGCAACAAGTCCAACACGAGGCTCAGCGTCGCGAGGCTGATTACTTGAGGAACATCATAGTAACTGCACTGGAGCAGGCCAACCTACCAGTTCGACGGCCATCGACGGGCTCAATCACTGACTTCCGCCAACTGAAGCCCCGCACTTTCTCCGGCAAGGAAGAGCCCACAGAAGTTCATGAATGGCTCACCAACATTCGGCATCAACTTGAAGCAGCTAAGCTTCCACGGGAACGCTGGATGACTGTCGTCCGAATGCAATTGACAGGCAACGCGCACCACTGGTGGTTGTCTGAGGAGACGCGACTCGGACCAGACCGAGTCACTTGGGAGGAGTTCTCCAGAATCTTCCAGGAGATGTACATTCCGGCCATCGCACGATCAGAACTTTGGGACAAGTTCAATCGCCTCACTCAGGACTCTATGACGGTGGAAGAGTACAACGCGAAATTCATTCGTCTGAGCCGCTTCGCCCCAACCCTGATCCCGACAGAGGAAGAGAAGGCCGAGAAGTTCTTCGACGGACTGAACTTCGAGCTACAGAGACTTATCGGATCCGTCGCACCTACCTTCTACTCAGACGTTCTCGCTGCAGCCCAACGCATGGAACGCGTCACCAGGAGAGAGTCTCGCCACAAGCGGCCAATCACCTCAGCACCAGACAGAGCATCACCAGGAGAATCTGCAAAGAGATCTCACACGAACCAGCCACCAAGGACAGCTTCGCAGACCCTTCCTACCTGTCACTACTGCGGCAAGATAGGCCATGTCGAGAAAGACTGCAGACGCAAGTTGGGATTATGCTTGATTTGCGGCACCAATCAACACATAGCCAAGGACTGTCCTCAGCATCGAGATGGAGCACGAAGGGCAAACCAACCAGCTTTGCCAGCACCGAGGCCACCTCTGGCACCTCAAGCAGCACTTTTTCAGCAAGCTCAGCAGCAGCAGAGGAATCTACCTCAAGGACAAGGGCAAGCTTACGCGATGACTTTGGAGGACGCTGATGCGAGTAAGTGATTCGTAGTTATCCGTTTCTAGTCTTGTTGTAGCTCGTGCCTATTGGTTCGTGACCTCAGCCCCAACCTAGTAATTTACAACTTGTTAATAATAACCTGGTTTTCATAAAAGTTGTAATCTTCTTGCTTTAACTAGATTTTCTCTGGAAAGTGGATAACTTTCATTTTTAGGGAAACGGTATTTTCCTAAGTATCTTATGATGTGTTTCGAACGATACTTGCAACCGTATCATCTCTGCTGACCGGTTATTCTTTGATTGCGAGGACGCAATCCTCTTAAGGGGGGTAGATTGTAAACCCCCTAATTTTTTCAAAATTTTCAAATTTGGATTTTTCACAATTTTCTGGAATTTTCTGGGAATTTTCTGTAATTTAAAAACAGGATTTTAATTATTCAATGATTTTTAAATGATAATAAATAGTATTAAAATATTATGAAAATAATATTTTTTGGTGTAAAATGAAAAACTGGACTTAGAACAATTTTTCTGGAATTTATCGGGCCCCGGACCTATTTTTAAAACACCTAAATCTATTTATTTAATTATTTATTTATTATTAAATAATTACTGATTTTATTATTATTATTATTATTATTATTATTATTATTATTTTTAATTAAACCCAGCCCAGCCCGCGGCCCGCTGGACCCGGCCCACCGGGCCCAGCCCCAACCCGGCCCAGCCCCGGCCTAGCGGGTCGGGCGGGTCGGCCAGACCCGCTAGCCTAGACCCGCCAACCCGGCTGACCCCCTCTCCCTCTTCCCCGCGTTTCCCGCCGCCGGCGCAGCTCCGCCCGGCCATGCCCCGCGAGCCCCGCCTTCCCAGCCACGTCCTCCGCCCGTCTCGGCCCCCCTCACCCCCGGCCGCCTATAAAAGCCACCTCCCTCCTCCTCCTTCGATCCCCCACAGCCACCCTAGCCACCACGCTCCCCTCCGCCGCACGCCGCCGCGCCGCCGTGCAGACCCCCAGCTCCGCCCCGCCTCTCCCCGTCCTCCTCCTTCCTCCCCTCCGGCGGCCACCGCAGCCGCAGCCAGCAGCAGCAGCGAGCAACAGCAGCAGCAGCCGCACAGCGCGCCTCCGGCCGCCCCCACGCCGCCGCCTCCGCCCGAGCGCCGCGCCGCCCTCCGCCGCAGCAGCCCCGGCCCCCTCCGCCTCAGCCCGGCTGCCCTCCGCCCAGCTCCGGCAAGGAATCCCGAGCCCTAACCCTAATTCCCGAATCCGACACGTGTCAGACACGTGTCGGACACGATTCGGACCCCGGTTTTTGGGTCCCGTTCAGGTGCGTGTATGTTCTTGCTCGTAGCTCGAATTTTGATTCCGTAAATTGCGTTGCGAAGCCTATATGACCCTCTCGGTGCCCGGACAAACCGTTTGGGGCATCGCGTCCTGTGGTGATCGCACACCGCGATCCAAAAACAGGAAAAACCAGACCCTGATTCACCCCGGAACTGGGTACGCCCCGCCAAACGGGACGACTTGGTCGCGTGCGGTCTTCACAGATTCGTGCGCGTCGTCGATACGGACGTGTGGGATTTCACAGAAGCTGATTCGGGTGTGCGTGCACACCGGAATCAACGCGTATCCGCGGACATCGTCCCGTATCCGACTTTTCTGCAATTTACCCTAATTTTGTGTACATACGTCGGATCGAGACGAAACTTGCACCATCGGACTCGTAGCAATACGCTGGTCCTGTGGGTCAAGTTTGGTTTGATTCTGAGAACGTTGACGAAATCACGTGTCGTGGGCCCCACAGGCCCCGCTCGACGGGCGATTTAGTGATCGGCTCATCGGAATCCAATTCTGCAAGTTCCGTTGGGTTCGTATCATCGTTCCTGACCTGTTGACACTAATTTTGGTGAATTTGAAGACCTTTGACCCGGATACGTTTTTCGGTGCAAAGCGGGCCCACATGTGGACCCCGTTTTGACCCAAAACTGCCGTTTTTGCCCTTGTCTCCAAATTGGACCCAAGGACAGGCGTTTCTAGCTGATTGATATTTTCTGGATCTGATGGTGATGTTTATTTCAGCAACCGGAGTACCGCCTGCAATCCCAGCTGAAGTCAGAGCCGCAATTGGAACCGAAACCACAGGCAAGTGTACCTTGCCAAACCCTGCAGCTTGCTATTGATTTTCTGGACTTAATTATGCATCAGTGGGCAAGTAAAGCTTGTCAACTCACAGTAATTCTTGTTATAGTATTTTTATTTCTTGTAGATTCATATATAAACTTGTTCTAACTGCTCAACCCAGGACCGAGTGGCTTTACTTAGCGTCCGATTACCAGTCGGGTGCCAACCCCGTACGCGGAGTTGTGTAACGTCACATAGAGATGGATATCGATACCTGATAATTCTCGTACTTGTCTTATCAAGTACACCAGAACCCAGGACACTTGTCACTATTTCATGAGACAGAGTCTTCCTGAGACATTCAAGGTAATTCTGTATAGGATACATGTTTTTGACCTAGACATTACATTCATAGGCATTGATTCATAGCTATCAGACTTGCTGCATTAGTTATAATCGTGCGTGACATAGACATGAGGCATCGTGGATATGAGACGTGGGATTACCTTGGGTGGGGAGAGACACACAGACTACAGGCTGATATTATATATAAAACATAGTATATTTCAGAGTATAATTCATAGTTATTGTCGCTACCGGCTCCCCGACACAGAGCTTGTAGTGGCTTCAGCCTGAGTTCTAGTGCTGCTCTCATATTGCATATCACTTAGCTGGTTACATAGCTTACCCTCTTGTTTAATTATCTGCTGCACTGCATTTATTTTGGCTTGTATTTTTCTGTACCTTGCTGTCCCCTGAGGACCTGGATCCGGATTATGTCCCCAGGTACAGCTGACGAGAACTACCCCGAGGTGTACGGTATAGGAGCACTCCTTGGAGCAGAACCAGGAACCGAGGACGAGATAGTGGCAGAAGACTTCTCCTGAGTACCGGCTTTATTTGCTCAGTATTTTTATTTTCTGTTGATTTAATTCCTGTCTATTTCCTTTAATGTAACAGACTGATTCTCGGATTGTTTCCCGAGACACTTATTTGATATTGCTTATTTATTTCCATTTGCAATATGTCTGGCAATTAATCTGTGTTTATTCTGTGGATGAGATTAGAAATACCTGAGACTTGTAACATTTTCCTGTTAGACTACAGCTTAAGCATGCCCTGATGGATCCATCAAATTGGGTTGTCCATCGGTGCGTGCTGCTGGCCATTGCGCACGTCTCCAGTCCCTCGATATTTTGGGACTGGGGCGTGACAAGGGAGTTTACAGAGAGGCTAATCGAACACCCTGAGACTTGTAGTACTTGCGATTAGGGGGGCGTGGATAGTGTAGTACTGAACCATGAGTCATGACTGTTATTTTGAGCTTATTTTAGTGCAGAGCAACTTATGTCTTAGCATCTATTAGTCGATTCCTCATTAATGAGATGGACTTGTACGTCCCAACTGCTAATCACGGGGATCCAACACTCGGGGGCCATCATATAGTTAGGACGCATGCTAGGTTAGCCTTCTTGCATACCTAACCGTTTGATGCAGAGACGAACAGGCCAGAGTACCCATATATATATGTAAATTATTACTAACTTGTATGTTTGCTGCAGGGATAACCATTTGGCGAGTGGTAAGAATCACTACTTAAGTGATACATTGATTTATCTTACTATCTTGTATTGCTCCTAGACTTGCATGTTTTACTTGAATATGTTGCTCCCCTCTTGTATAAGATGAATAGTCCACTAGATCACTGCTATTGTTCCTAAAAAAATTGAATATGGATCACGATACATGCTGCGCACTGTACGATAGAACAATGTCCCTATAGCATGTTTGAATGTATCGAATATGCAAATTGTTTTCAAAGATATGTTTTTGAAAGAAGTAAACTGACTCTGATCTTATACTGCATGAAATAAACCTAGGTAAAAGTAGCAAGATCACTAGTAATGTAATATTTTATCACATGATTACTTAGTGTTGGTTTTAAATATTGTTGCTTATGTTCGTTGCTCTTATACTCACCAGTTCTTTCCCCAAAGTGCTGACCCCCCATCAGTTTTGTTCGCGGATGTTGGATTATTCGAAGAAGCAATATCATATCCTCATCCTCAGGAGCCAAAAATCTGGAGTCGATGTCTTGAGACGTATCGAGATGTTGTGAGATACTTTTGTATAAAGGGATATAATATATGAAACGATGTCATTGTAATCGAGAGATAGAGAGAGAGGGAGAGCGAATTATAATCTCGGCCAAGCGTCACTTGTAATACTTCTTGAATATCAATAAAGAGCTTGTTTTCTTATGTCATCATGTTCTTTACTTTTCTGCTATGTTGTGTCGTTGTTTCTATCCTTGAATAGCTTATGTTGTTATTGTTCAAACCTTGGCCTTGTGCTAGCGCAACTTAGGCTTGAACGGCATCATGCCCATGCGAGGATGATCGGTTTCGCAAGGCACTAAGCGAGGATGATCGACCCCTGCAGAATTGGGACGTGACATAATGGTATTCGCTTGCACAATACCATTATGGTTCCTGCGAATGGTCATCGGGGCGCATCGGGCCCGATTCAACCTAGTCAAAATCCTGATAGCAATGGGTGATTCAGAAACTTACAGTGAGGCTCGTTACTCGTGTTGCAAAGATCATCGTCTAACCCGCTACGGTCCATAATGGCTTGTGGTGCCAGCGACTTCGGTTTATATAGATTAAGTCAAGCTCGATTGCGGCAACCCGCGTGCGAGTCATTTGCATTGAAACAAGTAATATGTGCAACCTGGGTATTATGATCAATTGAATAACCTGAGTAACATGCTTGAATCTGAGTAATAAAGTAATCTGAGTATCACAATCTAAGTAAACTCGTGCACCTGATTTAGGAACACGTTCGTAGCATATATGTGCTCGCTATGCGATTCTTTGATTTTATTATACATATTTGTGCTTGATTAACTTGGTTTACACTTGGACAAGGAAAGACGAATGGTAAGTTGTTATGTCTCGCCGTGTTACTCTTATATCGTACGTCATACTGCAACACGAGTTAGGTTTATATCATTTTCATGAAACCGATCTTAAGGCAAAACTAGATAGATAACTTAATAGATGGTGAACGAAAGTTATATAACGTGTTTGGATTTGTCGAGCGAACGAGAAGCCTCCCCACCAGTGCATTCATGTACTGATAACCCACTAGGTTGCTTGTAGGGTGCGTGTCACACCCGATTCCAGATTTGGTATTTCTTAAATTTCTAGAATTAAATTTTTTATGATAATGTATTCATGTTGTATTTCTTATGTTGGTTCCTGTCATTTTATTTATTGTTATTTCTTGTTGTTGAGATAGACTACCCGAGACCAGTAGAATACCTATTGGCTTTACCATAGACCCGATTTAGGACCCGCATGTAGAATGGACACCTAGTTCGATTCATTTGACTTAACCCATGACTAAAGCATTTTTTCTCTCCTCTTTGTATATATATGAGCTTTTTCGCTCTCCTCTCTTTCTTCTTCATTTTAATTTCCTTCTTCCTTGATCCCTTCTCCCTCAACCTCGTGCAACTCCCCTAGTCGAACCCCATCACCAGACCTAGCTAGGAAGTAGTCGTTGGACTCTTAGGCAAGTACATCTTGCGCAATGGTGAAGTCATAATTTTTTGAATTTATATATATATGTTGTTTTAAAAAAAATTGATGAAAAATGTTCTCCTTGAGTTGCTGATCATATTTAGTTCTTGGAGTTTTGAATTTTGATGTATAGATTTTTGTATATATGAGTTTTAAGTTTAGGTTTTTTATGGATTCTATGAGTTTTTCTTAGTTTTAATCTATTAAAACTTAATGTTTTCAAAAAATAGTTGTTCCTTATATTAGAGCATTTTATTTCAAGCAATTTGGTTTTTATTTCACTTTATTTGGAGTTAAAATAAAAAAATTATAAAGAAAATAAATTTTCGTATTTTTAGAGCTTTTTTCATGGAGTTATGCTGCTTTGGGACGAAGGAGTTCCATGCGCCCATCTTCATGCGCCATTTTCAGCATGACGCCTATCTTGTTAGGTGCATGACTGTCTCTGTATATGCATCCCTAAACTGAATGCATAGAGTACTGAACGCATGAGATTTCCCTGAGGGCGAGTTGTCCATGCGGCCAGGAGCTCATGCAGCCAGTTGTCCATGCAGCCAGAAGCCCATGCGGCCCGTCTGTCATTTGACTTAGAAGCGACATATGTGTCTTTTTTCTGCACGTCTTTCGTGCACACCTTTTATGCTTTTGTCTTTTCTCTGACACGCATTCATGGCATGTCACATCAACCATTTTATGTCACGTCACTGACACTTCATTATTGACCCATCACTCCGCACTTACCCCATGGAGTAGACTTTAACCCTGAGCATGCGACAAGTGAGTCCATGCGGCAATTGGGTGTATGCGGCCAGTGAGCGCATGCGGCAATTGAGTGCATACGGCCAGTAGGTGCATGCGGCAAGTGAGTCCATGCGGCCAGTGGGCGCATGAGGCCAGGAATTCTTGTGTGCATTTTGTGTTCCATTTTATTATGATCATTTAGTAATTTTTTTTAATGATTATTGTTGTGTTCTTCCTTATATCGATACAAGTTTATGATACCAGACAAGTTTTGTATATAAGTTCACGAGACAAGTTTATGTCTAAGTTCATAATCCTCACGACACCGTGAAAATGTTTGCGTATGAAAATCTCTTGTATTTTGCATCGGGAAATCGGGTGTGAGTATTGTCCAATATATCACGTGTCGCGAATACGATAACTCGTGAAAAGCTCGTACTCGTGATTCGTCATTCTAGGGAGTTCTCAAGTGCCCACGACTCGAGAACTTCAAATAATTTAGTAATGATTAAACAAGATAAGAATTTTCTAGATCATTGGGAGGGAAGAATATTGCGCTACCGGCTACCCCTATCTCTAAGAGCCCCATGCAGCATGGAACAACCATGCTAGGCAAGGGCTCCATGACTGACTAAGTTTACTCGTGCTGGGCACTTACAAGACAAGTTTATATACAAGTTTATGTTACAAAACAAGTTTATAAAACAAGTTTATGATTACAAGTTTAAATTTATGCTTATAAGTTTAATTTATGTTTATGATAAGTAACAAGTTATGTTATTGTATGGTTGAATGTGCATTTAAGTTTACTAGACAAGCGTACCCTTGGCCATTTGGGTTAACTGCAGTATCGGTGGTAGCAATATTCTTAAAACATGCATTTAGTAATTAATGTATGTGACAACCCTAGCTAGTTAATCGTAGCAAGTCGTAGAGTTGTTTGGTTGTACGATGAATGATGTTGCTTTCATTATATCTCGCTCTTCTAGTTTTATTTTATTTTCTCCCGGCGCGTGGTTAGGGTGCCAAGTTCTACTTGGGTGAAGGTCTGCAATCCCGGTCCTTGTTTAGTTTAAGGGTTGTGGTCCCGATCCACAGTAGTTCCTATGCTCTCTTGCCGCTCATCGCCTTACTTTCATTTTTGCACTTATTATCAGTTCTTCTAGTATTATTCTTGAGACATGTACATTGGTACCGTACAAGTCTCGATCAGCATTTATTTCTTATATTGTCTCTTTCTGCTTATGTTGTGATATGTTTGGTCTATCACCTCGAGCTCCTTAGTGGTACTTGTTGCTTGGGGTTCTGACCCTACTGGCTTTGCATGGCCAGGTTATCCCAAAGAGAACCAAGATCCACCGCACTTCCACCAAGATGGCTCACATTCGTATGACTGCGGTCGAAGCTCGCGATTGGGTTTCCTTCTTCCACCCCTCATCTTGATTACTTTATTTTGTGGTATTTAGCAAGGGGAAGAGTTAGCTCCTTATATTTTTGAGACTGCGATCAGCATGATGTATATATTAGACCATGGCTGGTATGTTTCATCATGTATTATTATACTCTGCTAGTGCAGCATTTTGTATTCAGTAGCTTCATGATCATATGTGACATATAATTTGGGACGCCTATTTACTTTAATGTATGATATACTCTTGTATTTGTGTTGCGGGATTGAGATAATAGGATTTGTCGGCCTTAGGACTGACATCATAGCATTCTAGAGTTCACCCATCTGTCTTCTAGACAATATTAACATATTGCGGCTTACTTCGGTATTCTGCAAGGTGTGGTTGGCCATGTCAGTCTCCATATTTATCCAATATTCTGGGAGGGGAGCATGACAGTGCAGGAGAACCTCGAGTATCCCTTTGTGCGCCCTAAGGCGTGGAGTTCTCTCTGGAGCCTTGGAGTGTTATGTCCGGAGCTGAAGCACATATACAAGACATAATATTGGAATATCGCCTATGTATTTCCACAATTGTAAGCCACTTGGCACACTTTTATTACTTCGAGAGAGAGAGCTTGAGCGACTTGTAATCTCGGCCTAGTGTCGCTTGTAACCTTATTTCATATATCAATAAAGAGCTTGTTTTACTTATGTACTCATGTGATTCTAGGTCCGTGGCAAAAACGCGCACGCACTTAGAACTGGCGACGACGAAAACCCCGAAAACGCCCAAAACGCTTGTTTCTCCGCGACACGACTTTACTTGCCCGAACGGAGACACGCACTAACCCTCAAGACACCCGACAACGTCTACCTAGGTCCATCTAACCTAGGGCATCACCCAAAAATGGGCCAATTTCGGATTCCACCCAAAATTGACACAAAACCTAGTGTCAAAGTCTCCAAACACAACCAAACTAGTTTTAACTTCCTCCCACGGGTAGGATTAGGGTCTAGGAAGGTTCTAAACCACTAATTACACTACATTAGAGCAATTAGTAAGGGGAAAGTTAGGGTTTACCTCTTGGGAGTTGGAATCCCAAGGCCAAAGTCTCCAATTCACTTGAAATTACCACCCTCATGCTCCAAGCCTCCAAATCTAGCCTCCACACTAAGTCTAGGCTCTAAACACATAGGTTGGGGAAGAATATAGGGTTAGGGTTCACATCCATGAAGAATAGAAGAAGAAAGAGGAGAAATAGAGTACTTACTTGAACTTGGGAGAAGGAAAGAAGAATAAATGGAGAATAGAGAAGAAGAAGAAGAAGAAGAAGAAGAGAAGAAGAAGAAGAAGAAGAATGGGGGGGATGTGCTGCTGGTCGGGTCTGGGAATAGGTTAGGGGGGCCGGCCATAGCAAGAAATAAGGGTTAACATAGTCTCCAAAAGACCAAAATGCCCTCCCCTCACTTGGGTTTGGGGTTCCAAAAGCACTCAAACTAACTCTCAATCTCTCCAACTAACTAAAATAAAATATAATAAATATTCTAAACCCAAAAATAGGTCTCACAATGGTGTGGGTTGGGTCGGACATGGGTCCACTAGGGTCTGACATGGGTCCAGACTAGCCAAAACCCTAAAACAATCAAATAAAAATAATACAATCACTAATTAAATATAAATATAATTATTTAAAAACAATACATAATTTACCAAATAAAAATAAATAAATAACCCTATTTTCTAGAATTGGGTAGTGACAAACACAATAAATGATGAGCTACCTCAGTTCCATCATTACAGCCAACAATCACTCTGTCTCATGTCGAAGATGGGATATGACCTCCAAAAAGTTGAAGGTCTAAAATTTGGTAAAGGACGACGTATTCCTTTACAACCCGACAGTTATTACAATAACACTCGCAGATCGCTAAGATATGGAGATGCTTATACGCACCATGACTCACATTACGGCCAGCAAATTCCAACCTAATGGGAGGGCCCGTTCATTGTGGAAACCGTATTTTCAACCGCACATACCGGCTAGTAAAATCCAACGACAAATTGCTCATGATGTCTATCAATGGCAAGTTCCTGAAAAAATACTACATCTAAACTAGACTCGTACTTCCCTTATCCCCAGCGGGACAACCCAGATGTACATCTCTACACTCGTGGTTCTTTATCCCCAACAAATGCCTATGTGCAACATTTTTCCCTTCTTTACAAAATTCTTGTAAAAAAAACCATTATCTGTATCTAGGAGCCCTGGATACACAACGGATGATGGATCATCAAAAGTCTTCCCAGCGGAGCGTTCCTTAGGTCCACTCGCACACTCCCGCAGTGACCACTCAAAAACCAATCTCGTTAGACGCAAGCCATGTTCATATTGCCTTTGAGCTATCGTCCCATCAATCTCCCCAGCGGAGCAATCCTTAGGTCTATCTTCATGTTCAGATAGACCATACTCAACAAATTACTCCTTAGTGAGTTTTTTGGACATTGGTTCACGTCCATATTATCTCTGAACTGCTATCCTTACATTTCTCCCCGACTGAGTTTGCCATGTCCATATTACCTCTGAGCAAACTTTCCAATTTTTGGCTATCGATTATCACATCCATATTACCTCTGATACCGGTTGTCATCCATACTTATCACCCGTACTCACCGAGGTACACCAGCGGTGTTAAGACCACAAAAACTGCCACGTTCATATTACCTCTGGCAGGAATTGTCTCAAACCTATTACTTGAACTTACATGCACAAAAAGTAATGGGTCCACAAAACCTATCACGTCAATATTACCTATGATAGGGCTTGTTTCAAATCTATTACTTGCATTCCTAGTGCACAAAAGTAGGGGTGTGCATTATTCGATTTTGGACCAAAAATTGAACCGAACCGAATAAGAGATTACTTGCCCCCCTATAGGTAGGTATATACTAAATATATCTAGGAATATATTAAATATATCTAGGAATATTTATTTACTATATATGTTAAAAAAACCATAAATAAACTAAAAAATTAAAAAATCGAATAAACCGAAAACTGAACCGATTTAATTCGGTTCAATTTGGTTCGGTTATGGTCTAATTCGGTTCGATTTTAGTTTTGCTTATTCGATTTTAGGTTGAATTCGATTTTTCTTTCAAAATCAAACCGATGCTCACCCCTACGCAAAATGGTAACAGGTCTACCAAAGATGCCCTAGCGGGATGTCCTTACTATCCACAAAATATAGCACGTCCATATTACCTCTGATAGAGCATGTTTCGAACTTATTATTTGCACTCAATGTGTGTAAGCCCCCTGATTTTCATGAATTTCTAATTTGATTTTTCACAATTTTTCTAGAATTTTCTGGGATTTTTCTGTAATTAAAACCTAGGCTTTTGATAATTAAATAATTTTTAATTACTGTTAATTAATATTTAAATATTATGGAAATAACATTTTATGGTGTAAAATGAGAAACCGGACATAGGATATTTTTCTGTGAATTTATTGGACTCCGGAAACATTTTTAAAGCCCTAAAAACAATGTATATAAACCCTAATTAAACCCTAAATAAACCCGGTTCAATTGAACCAAACCAACTCAAACCAACCCGGACCGTATTACTGAACCAAACCCAAACCGTATAGGGTCGGGTCGGATCTAGACCCGAACCCGAAACCCGCAAACCCAAACCCGCATTTAAACAATAATGGGTCGGGCCGGATTCAGGTTGAACCCGACCGGCGGACCCGTTAACCCTAACCAAACCCTAAACCTAATTCGACTTCGATCCGCGGCAGCGCGCCTATTTAAGCGCCTCGACTTCTATGCTCCGCCGCCGCCGCAATCCTATCTCACCTCTCTCCGCCGCCCGCAGCGCTACTTGCCTCACCGGAACCCTAGCTCCCCCGCCCCTGACCTGAACCCTAGCTCGTCGTCTCCGCCTCCACTCACAAACGACTCCGCCGCCGCTGCCTCGACTACCACCGCCTGCCCTAGGCTTCATCCTCCCCTCGTCGCCCGAGCACGACCGGCCAGATCCCCTCCTCATCCTCCATGGGTGACCGCCGCAGTCCCTGACCTGAACCCTAATCTCCATCTACCCTCATCGACCTCATCTTCCTCCCGCTCCACCAACAACCCGCCGCCCTCACCTCGAACCCCGACGCCTAGCCGCTGCTCCTCCACCCTGAGTCCCGCAGCCGCCTCCTCCTGCTCTCCTCCGCCGCCTCCGACAGAGCCGAGCCAGCAGCTGCCATCCTCCGGCGAAGTTTCCCACAGCGGACACGGACACATCAAGCCCTAACCCTAACGCACGGACACAGCAACAGTACCGGACACGGACGCAGGACACGAAGGAGACACTCGGACACAGGAAATCAGTCTTCACGGAGCTCTGTTCAGGTAGCGTTTCCTCTCTCCCCGTAATTTCATTTTCGATTCCGTCAGTTGCGTCGCGTAGACTGTATAACTCTCTCGATGCCCGTGCAACCCGCTCGATGCATCGCGTCCTGTGGTGATCGCAAACCGCGATCCAAAAATAGGAAAACTAACACCCCGTTTCACCCCGGAACTGAGTGCGTCCCGCCAAACGGGACGACTTGGTCACACGCGGTCTTTACCGAAATGTGCGCGTCGTCGATACGGACGTGCAGGATTTCGCAGAAGTTGATTTGGATGTGCGAGCACACCGGAATCAACGCGTATCCGTCGACACCGTCCCGTATCCGTCCATTCTGGAACACGTCGTAACTTTGTGTACACACGTCGGATCGAGACGAAATTTGCGCCATCGGACTCGTAGCAATATGCTGGTCCTGTGACCCAAGTTTGGTTCGATTTTGAGAACGTTGACAAAATCGCGTATCATAGGCCCCACAGGCCCCACTTGACGGGCGATTTTGTGATCGGCTCATCGGAATCGAATTCTGAAAGTTCCGTTGGATTTGTATCATCGTTCCTGACTTGTTGACACTAAGTTAAACGAATTTGGAGACCTTTGACCCTGACACACTTTTCGGTACGAAGCGGCCCACATGTGGACCCCACTTTGACCCGGAAATGTCATTTCTCCCCCTGTGTCCAAATTGGACTCAAGGACAGCCGTTTCTAGCTATTTGATATTTTCTGAATCTAATGGTGATGTTTATTTCAGCAACCGAAGTAGTACCAGCAGATCATACTGAGACCAGAGCTACAGTTGGAGACAGAACCCCAGGTAAGTGTACCTTGCCAAATACTGCAGCTTTGCTACTTATTTCCTTGACTTAGTTATACATCAGTGGGCAAGTATACCTTGCCAACTTTGCAGTTCTATTTGCATATTTCCTTGCTTTATTTATATTGCTGTGCATGCTTAACCTAGGACCGTGTGACTTACTTAGCGTCCGATTATTAGTCGGGTGCCAACACCGTACGCGATGTTGTGTATGTCATCTAGAGATGGATATTCGTGACCCCTTGCATTCTCGTACTTGTCTTATCAAGTACACTATAACCCGGGACACTTGACACGATTCATGGACAGGATCTTTCTGAGATATTCATGGTGATTCTGTATAGGATACAGACTTTATGGCATTGACATTATATTCCTTGATACTATATGACTTGCTGTATTAGATATGATTGTGCGTGACATGGACATGGTGCATCATGGACATGAGACGTGTGATTACATTGGTTGGGGAGAGACACACAGGCTACAGGCTGATTATATATATAAACCCCCTATTATTGTGAGGCACAAGACTCTGAAACCCGAGCTTGGCCCATTACCGGTTATTACCGCTACCGGCTCCCCGACACAGAGCTTGTAGTGGCTCAGCCTGAGTACTCGTGATGCTCTCACTTGCATTTTCACATAGATGGTTACATACTTACCCTATTTATTTCATTATCTGTTGTACTGCATTTATTTTGGCATGAGCTTTCTTGTACCTTGCTATATCCCCTGAGGACCTGGATCCGGATTATGTCCCCAGGATTAGCAGAGGAGATCCACCCAGAGTTATACAGTACAGGAGCATTAGCAGGAGCAGAAGCAGGTGCCTACATTAGAGCAGAACCAGGATCTGAGGACGAGATCGTACCAGAGGACTTCTCCTGAGTATTGGCTTTATATACTCATTTATTTCTATTTCCAGTTTCTTTATTTCCTGTCTATTGCATTGATGTATCATACTTCTTCTCAGATTGTTCTCCGAAACACTTTTATTGAGATTTGTTAGTTTATTTTATTTGTATTGATTCTGGCATTTGATCTGTGATTATCTGTTGTGGATGAGATTAGTATAGACTGTGACTCGTATCATTGGACCTACTTATTGTTATATTACAGCTTAAGCATGCTCCGATGGATCCATTAAATTAGGTTTGTCCATCGGTGTGTGTTGCTGGCCATTATCACGTGTCTGGTCCCTCGGTATTTTGGGACTGGGACGTGACATGGTTTTTGTGGTGGCCCATGCAGGTCAACGACTAAATTGTTCGGTTTTAACTTAGAGACCGAGCAAGCCTGCAATAAGAATAGGATAAGTTTTAAGAATCTCATCCACTTGCTTGAATCGTTCTTGACATCTATATCGGATTCGAATTAAATTCTTGACTTGCATCCTACCTTGATTCCTGTACGCCTCTTATTGTTTATTTTGGTTACAGAGTTATGGATTCACGAGCAAACAACGAGACTCCTGCAAGATCACCACGAGATGCTGTGGTTACCCACGGAGATAAAATGACACCAGTCGATGAAGGTTAATCCGCTCAACAACACAGTCAAGCGAATCAGCATGCCTCAAGAATCCAGCAAGATGACGTTCCACCATCGACGCAGTTTGCTCCACCGACGCCGACCGTTCCACCAGGGCAGGCTATGGACGAACAACAAATATTTTGAATGTTCTATGCGATGATGCAAGCTCATCAGAAGGTTCAGGAAGAAGCTCAGCAAAACCAAGTGGAGAAGTTCATCGACAGATTTAGCTCGGAATTACGGAAGTTAATCAGTTCAAATACAACTACCTTAGACGAGGATGTTCTTACTACAGCACCGGCCATGGAGTGCAACACAAGGATAGAGTCCAGCCAGAATCGGCCGTATGCATCAGCACCAGACCAAGCACAACAGGAAAGAGCTGCAAAGCGACCACAGATAAATCCACCACCGAGAGCAGCACCAAGAGCCTCATTCCTGCCTACCTGTCAGTATTGTCGCAAGAAAGGCCACATTGAGAAGGAGTGCAGACGCAAGTTAGGATTATGCTTGATTTGCAGAACCAATCAATACTTACCCAAGGATTGTACTCAGCATCGAGAGAAAGCATTGATGATTCATCAACCAGCCACATCAGCACCAGCCGGAGCACCACAGGAAGAAGTTGCAAAGAAGTCTCACATGCACCAGCCACCAGAAGCACCTCCTCAAGTACTACCTATCTGTCCATATTATCGCAGGCGAGGCCATATAGAGAACGAGTGCAGACGAAAAAGGAAATTATGTTTAGCTTGCGGATCCAGTCAGCATTTATTAAAGGAATGCCCCGGACGTCGAGAAAGAGCACCAATGGATAACCGACAAGCGTTACCAGCACCAAGGCCAGCCTCTCCAGCATTGGAAGCACCGCAAACGAGAGTTGAAAGAGTCAGACCACCAGCCCTAGGAGGGAATCAGCCGAGGCTACCCTTGGCACCACAAGCAACACTCTTCCAGCAGGCTCAACAGCAGCAGAGGAATCAACTACAAGGACGTGAACAAGCTCCAGCGATGACTTTGGAAGACGCACAGACCCATGGAGTAGCTAATGCGCATAATTTTTCGTAGTTATTCGTTTCTAGTATTGTTTCAGCTCGTGCCTATTGGTTCGTGACCTCAGCCTTAACCTATGTAATTTTGAACTTGCTTATAATTGATAACTGTAGAGATGGTAGAGTCTTTTGTTAGTGTGCTTATTTTGTATTGTTTTGTGAACTTGAATTAAATTGTACCTCCTTTTATCATCATCTAGCATACTTATATTTGATGTACTACCTTGACTTATGCTGCTAATATAGCCTAGTTTTGCAAGCTTATCCTTTTATCGAGCTTGTTCATGACATATGTATTATTGGACGCGTACACTAATACAATTGTCTATTCAGAATCAGTGTATTACGGTCTGATCAACCTTAGTGCATTTTGGTTCGCTCATCGCTCGACTACTTCACGTGGATTGAGATATATAGTTGACTAGTATACTTGCCCTCTAGATATGTCTGAGCATATCGTATCAGTTACATAACTGTACTAATACGAGCAAGCGAACAAAGGATTACCAGAATAGGATTTCAATCCACAATTGTCTTGACAAATCCCATTTGAATTCGTTAAACGCCTTGATCCTGATACTTCTATTCTATTACCTCACCCTTGAACTCTTTATTATTGATCTTTGTCTTCCCTTATTTCGGAAAGACGAAACCTCGTGCTTGGTATAAGTTTGATATATAGACAGTACTAGATATAGCCCATAGGCCGATCGCATTGTTGATGACCCTTTTATATATGATTAAGGGAATATCATAGGTGATATGTTGGTGTTAAAGACTTGAGGATTCAATACCATGATTAAATAAGTTGGGGCATAGCCTTATTAGATGTATAGCCTTAGATGATAGATGGGTAAATTCTAAGTTGGGTAGAGACCGCAATGTTCACTTGAGAGGAATCCTTTAGACTGTAATCAAGTGAGATTGGATAGAGAGAACCCTACCATATTTTAATTTCGAGGATAAAATTTTTATAAGTTGGATAGATTGTAAGCCCCCTGATTTTCATAAGTTTCTAATTTAATTTTTCATAATTTTTCTGAAATTTTCTGGGATTTTTATGTAATTAAAACCTAGACTTTTGGTAATTAAATAATTTTTAATTACTGTTAATTAATATTTAAATATTATGAAAATAATATTTTATGGTGTAAAATGAGAAACCGGACATAGGATATTTTTTTGTGAATTTATTGGACTCCAGAAGTATTTTTAAAGCCCTAAAAACCAATGTATATAAACCCTAATTAAACCCTAAATAAACCCGGTTCAATTGAACCAAACCAACTCAAACCAACCCGGACCGGATTACTGAACCAAACCCAAACCGTATAGGGCCGGGTCGGATCTAGACCCGAACTCGAAACCCGCAGACCCAAACTCGCATTTAAACAATAATGGGTCGGGCCGGATTCAGGTTGAACCCGACCCACGGACCCGTTAACCTTAACCAAACCCTAAACCTAATCCGACTTCGATCCGCGGCGGCGCGCCTATTTAAGCGCCTCGACTTCTATGCTCCGCCGCCGCCGCAATCCTATCTCACCTCTCTCCGCCGCCCGCAGCGCCACTCGCCTCACCGGAACCCTAGTTCCCCCGCCCCTGACCTGAACCCTAGCTCGTCGTCTCCACCTCCACTCACAAACGACTCCGCCGCCGCTGCCTCGACTGCCACCGCCTGCCCTAGGCTTTATCCTCCCCTCGTCGCCCGAGCACGACCGGCCAGATCCCCTCCTCATCCTCCACGGGCGACCGCCGCAGTCCCTGACCTGAACCCTAATCTCCATCCACCCTCGTCGACCTCATCTTCCTCCCGCTCCACTAATAACCCGTCACCCTCACCTCGAACCCCGACGCCTAGCCGCTCCTCCTCCACCCTGAGTCCCGCAGCCGCCTCCTCCTGCTCTCCTCCGTCGCCTCCGACAGAGCCGAGCCAGCAGCTGCCTTCCTCCGACGAAGTTTCCCACAGCGGACACGGACACATCAAGCCCTAACCCTAACGCATGGACACAGCAACAGTACCGGACACGGACGCAGGACACGAAGGAGACACTCGGACACAGGAAATCAGTCTTCACGGAGCACTGTTCAGGTAGCGTTTCCTCTCTCCCCGTAATTTCGTTTTCGATTCCGTCAGTTGCGTCGCGTAGACTGTATAACCCTCTCGATGCCCGTGCAACCCGCTCGATGCATCGCGTCCTGTGGTGATCGCAAACCGCGATCCAAAAATAGGAAAACCAACACCCCGTTTCACCCCAGAACTGAGTGCGCCCCGCCAAACGGGACGACTTGGTCACACGCGGTCTTTACCGAAACGTGCGCGTCGTCGATACGGACGTACGGGATTTCGCAGAAGTTGATTTGGATGTACGTGCACACCGGAATTCCGTATATATTATATTCCTAGATACTATATGACTTGCTGCATTAGATATGATTGTGCGTGCCATGGACATGGTGCATCATGGACATGAGACGTGTGATTACATTGGTTGGGGAGAGACACACAGGCTACAGGCTGATTATATATATAAACCCCCTATTATTGTGAGGCACAAGACTCTGAAACCCGAGCTTGGCCCATTACCGGTTATTACCGCTACCGTCTCCCCGACACAGAGCTTGTAGTGGCTCAGCCTGAGTACTCGTGATGCTCTCACTTGCATTTTCACATAGATGGTTACATACTTACCCTATTTATTTCATTATCTGCTGTACTGCATTTATTTTGGCATAAGCTTTCTTGTACCTTGCTATGTCCCCTGAGGACCTGAATCCGGATTATGTCCCCAGGATTAGCAGAGGAGATCCACCCAGAGTTATACAGTACATGAGCATTAGCAGGAGCAGAAGCAGGTGCCTACATTAGAGCAGAACCAGGATCTGAGGACGAGATCGTACCAGAGGACTTCTCCTGAGTATTGGCTTTATATACTCATTTATTTCTATTTCCAGTTCCTTTATTTCCTGTCTATTGCATTGATGTATCATACTTGTTCTCGGATTATTCTCCGAGACACTTTTATTGAGATTTGTTAGTTTATTTTATTTGCATTGATTCTGGCATTTGATCTGTGATTATCTGTTGTGGATGAGATTAGTATAGATTGTGACTCGTATCATTGGACCTACTTATTGTTATATTACAGCTTAAGCATTTCCCGATGGATCCATTAAATTGAGTTTGTCCATCGGTGTGTGCTGCTGGCCATTATCACGCGTCTGGTCCCTCGGTATTTTGGGACTGGGGCGTGACAACGTGCACAACAAATAATAGGTCCACTAATGATCCCCAGTGGGATATCCTCAACAAATACGGTATTGTACTACGTCCATATTACCTCTAGTGCAAATACCCAAAGTCCACAACATTTAACACGATAGAGAAGTTCTGGAAAAAGATAAACTTTTCATTAATATTCAAGATCATGAGTACACACGATGGAAATCTATTACATTTTAAGGATATTTATTAATATTCAAGATCATGAGTACATGTGATAGAAAATTCTACAATCAGAACTTTCTCCATCCAGGTGCCCCTTCGAGTGATTGCAGCTACTGACACCAACAAAGCCTGCAGCGGAACCGAATGCTCTCTGGGTCATCCCTCCACAGTGAAAATCTCAGTATATGGAAAAAAATCCATACCGACGTATAGCAAGGAAGGAGCAGGAGTAGGTGCTCTATAAACATGCAGAAAGACCGACGACATGAATGGCAATTAATCCAAATTCTGTCATTGACCCAGCAGTCTTCCGGCCGATAGCAAACCGCATAAAAGGAAAAAACGCAGCTGGCACGCCGCATGAACAAGGACAGCTCAACACATGACACAGGATGTTCATCCTCGTCTCATAGATTAGTTCTTGTCAAACTGACCTCGTCTCCTGGATTAGTACTTGCCAAATTGTCCTCGTCTCCTAGATCAGTTCTTGGCGAACCGCCACATAAAGTTGGTCTTCGCCCCGAACAACGGGTGTTATGATATCCTTCCATGCTCCATCATGAGCGGTGCGAGGGGGAACAGAGCCCGCACAAAAATATATACGACATCAGCATACAAAGACAAAGTTGACGTCTATGCGGCAGAACCTAGTCGGCGCATGAGGTGTCTTCCATACGGCAGAGCCATGATGGTCGCATGTTCGGATCGAACTTCCATTCATGCAACAGAGTCATGGTTATCGCATGTCCAGGTCGAGCCTTTATCTATGCGACAGGATAGTAGTTGTCGCATGGTGGTTGCCCATCCATACGACAAACTAATGAAGAAAGCCTGCGCATGTTCATGATGATCTCCCATCTATGCGGCAAGGCTGTGTAAAAAGTCTGCGCATGTTCTAGAAGATTTCTCGTCCACACAGCAAGACTGTGCATGGGTGTCTCTGTGTACATGGAAGCCCGACACGAAGAACGCATAGCTCCTCTACCTCCGAGTAAAGCACCGGAATCAGGGGGACAAGGATCAAGACCGCCCCTGACAAACTCCTCGGCGAGAAGGGTCACAGCCTGTGGCATCCTTCGCAGGAAAAGGAGAAAGAAAGCAAAGAGATAAAAGTTCTCTCTCTCTCTCTCTCTCTCTCTCTCTCTCTCTCTCTCTCTCCTACCCAGACTTCCTATTTATAGGCTCCAAAACCGCGTGAAGGGATTGAGGCAATGAACTGAGCGGTTAATGAGATAAACCTGACACCTCGATCCACATGATCCTCTTTAATCTTCTATGAACCGTCGCCTTAGACTCCATGTCAACTGACAGTACAGAATCCCAAGAGATCTCCTTGGAGATCGAACCAAATTCACTCATTTAATGACTTAACAGCCTGGCAGAACGTGCTATGCGGCAACACAGAGTTATGCGACATGTATCTACTATGAGACCAAAAGTGCTCAATCATGCTTCTCATTCAAAGTATTCCAAACTAGTCAGGAAACTTTGAAGGGGGTCTTGTAGAAGCATAAAAATACTACAGTCCGCATATCGCATAAAATATGATAGATATGGCCAGACGGAAGCCGCATAATAGCCTTCATGCGGTCAGACCAACCAAGTTGCAAGATGCCACATAAAGGATCCTTGACATACTCTTCAACGCCTGACAAAAAGGCCCGACGGCCTTGAGACTCGAAAAAAGGCGGCAAATAAAAAGACAAAGAGTCACATCCAATAATTAATGACTTCGTCAAACGAGCCGTGCCAAGTGCCCCGCCTATACGGCTTCAATATTATGCTACCTCAGTCAAATGAAAGCTCATATTCGGCCAGGACACATATGTGGCCAGAGCACACATACGGCCTCGACTCTATACGTCCTCGTCCTCATGAAGCTAAAGTATCCATAAGACCAAAGGCGGATGAGAGCACATATGCGGTCTCGCCAACATACGGCCAGAGTGTCTATTCGACCAAGCCCCAAACAAGAGCACGTATGCGGCTACAAGATCCATGCGGTCTCACTATTATGTGGCCTAGTTGTTATGCGGTCTCAAGCTTACAAGATCTTCCCGTTACAACTGCAGAGATCTTCGCACAGTTAGTGTTGACTACGTGTCCAGCTGACCAAGTCACGCCCACAACGGGTTCATAACAACCCTGAGATCTCGTCAACAACATATCTGAACCGAACTCACGTGGTAGCCTCCCCGTGACATGCGGCCACAGTTACAACCGCATGCTGTTGAAGTAGCCCTATGCGGCCACCAAGCAGGAGGATATTCGACATCCATAACCTGCCCACAGGGCGGCTATAAATAGCAAGGTACCACACCCATACAAAGGATCCGGCTGGCTATTGGCAAACCTACACACGAACAAAAGAGAAGAGCTTCCGTATCAGATCGTCCACGGAATAAAGAGAGTTACTACACTCCTAACCCTCCATCGTCATCCCAGAAAATAAATTTGTACTTAGATTGTCTTCTAGGACTTCTCTGTACTTTTTTCTTTGTTTGTTAATCAAATACAGTTCTTTTAGTTCTCATTTTGATTTAATGGCAAACAATCATTAAAATCTATGTGTGTTGTGCCCTCCATGAGATTAGTCTCCACACCCTTTGAGGCTTCATACTCGTCCACTTTTTTTGTGAGGTGCGACAATTTCACATCCAATGACCATCTCTTCCACAACGTTTGCAAATATCAATTGGAGCAGCTGGATTGGAAATTTGGATATTCTTTCTTTGAGGATTAAATCCCTTATTTTTTGAATTGTGTATCATTTTTTTGACCCGGATTGTATCCATTTCTTTGGCTTCCACGGCGTCCATGCCCTCTACCTCTGTGGTTTCCTTGACCCCTAGTATTGGTCACATTTTTTTGAGCACTAGTCGCATTCACTTCAGCTGGAATTGGTGCAGACCCAGTTGGTCTTCTAGTGTGATTTTTGATTAATAACTCATTGTTTTTCTCGGCCACGAGTAAGACAACAATGAGTTCGGAATGCTTCTTAAAATTTCTTTCCATATTCGTCTGTTGTAGGGTCATATTAGTCACATAGAATATGGTGAATATTATCTCTAGCATGGAATGCTCTGTCACTTCTTCACCATATAACTTCAGTTTTTAAGTAATCATGAACATAGCTGAATTATAGGCTGCAACTATCTTATAATCTCGGAAACATAGATTGAGTCATTCATGGAGTGCACATGGTAGTATGACCATTTTCTGGTGATCATATCTCTCAGCTAGAGAATTCCACAACACCAAGGAGTCCTTGACTGTTAAGTACTCAACCTTAAGATCATCATGAATATGATGTCTTAGAAAAATTAAAGCCTTCTCTTTATCTTGTGCAGATATTGGCTTATCAGCCACAATTGCGTCACCTAAGCTTTTGGCTTGAAGGTACAATTCAACATCCAATCTTCAGTTGAGAAAGTTTTGGCCTTCTAAGTTTAGAGGCTTGAAATTATGCTTTGTGAGGCTCGACATATTGTTGTATAAGATCAATAATAACAAGTTAACATAAGAACTTGGTAAATCACCAAACAATTCATGTTCATCGTGTATGCTTCAAACAATGATATTTCAGAAGTCTATTTATACCTAACAAATCTTGTTCATGGTTTGCTTCGAACAATGATATTCCATAAGTCTTAGGTAAATATCAAACACTAGATGTTCATGGTATGCTTCGAACAATAATTATGTTCAAGAAGTCTTTCAAAAATACCACATATGGTATACTTCGAACAATGATGTTCCAGAAGTCTTATATATAGGCCAAACAATTCATATTCATGGTCATCAGATCTCTGATGGTTTTGATCTTAATGTATTAACATATATATAAAAAAAGAAATAAAGAATAACCCCAGTGTTCTCTCCGAGAGATCTATATGTGATTAACATCGGAGTGCTATCAGAGTTAACTAAAAGAAGTGAGATGAATGGATAAAAATTATTCTTTTTGCCCTAGCGGTATGCCAAGAGATGTATAAACATCAGCATCAGGCTACGCCTAGGGTATGCATATACAGAAAAAATAAACATAAATAACCATACATATTATCGAAGTGGAGAATCCGCAAATGGCGGCTTCATTGAGATGCTCTCGCTTATTTCCTCCCGTTAGAGCTTCGTGCTGATAACGTGTTAGAATAAACGCAGAAAAAAGAAGAAGAAAATAGGAAAAAATTTCTCTTATTAGCGTAATCTCATAGTGGGAGACAAATGTCTTATTTATACACCATCTAAGTTCTCTTATTAGTGTTATTCTTCAACCTTTATATATATATATATATATATATATATATATATATAAGGTTGAAGAATAACACTTTTAGGATATGAAAGTTCTACGTTGAAACTTAGATGGTATATATATATATATATATATATATATATATATATATATATATATATATGGTATTACATAAAAGGTGTAATTATACTCATGTTAAATTAAATAATTTATTTTAATTAGTAAACAATGGTAACAATATTTTTTAAATATTTTTTTTACGCTAAAGTCTAAATTTTCTTTTTTATTTTTATTTATATATATATATATATATATATATATATATATATATAATAAAAAAATTCTTCATGAATTTATCTTATTTTGACATTTTGTGCTACTTGTTAAATATATATAACTTAAAAAAAAAAGGGGAAAAACCTTCGTTCCCACAAGACACCCTATAAAACCCCAAAGACCATCCCGAAACCCTAATGGACGATCGCCGGCGACCAGCGAAGCGGCGCCGCCGCCCCTCGAAGACCCAGCCCCACCTCCTCTCCTTCTCCTCCTTCTCCCGCCACATGGCCCACGTCTCCAATTCCAGGGCTTCCGCACCCCTTACCGGATCCCCATCCGGATCCGACATCCCCAAACCCAAACCCGCAACCAAACGGATCCAACCCCCCTCTTCGTCCTCCGAAGAAGAAGAAGAGGAGGAGGAGGAGGAGGCTCCTGTGGAGATGGTGCAGGCGGATTTCGGGTTCTTCGACCCGAAGCCTGGAGACTTCGGAGGGGTGAAGCTGCTGCTCCAGAACTATCTCGACGACCGGGTCTGGGATCTTAGCGGGTTCGTGGATCTTATACTGGAGCAGACGACCGTCGGGACCGTCGTCAAGTCCGACGGCTACGACGAGGACGACGACGACGAGGATGACGATGAAGAGAAGGATGAAGATGACGGTGTTTATGCGGTTGTTTCCGCGCTCAATTTCGGGAGATACGCTGTAAGGATTGAAAAGTCGCAACTTTTTTTTAGATTTGTTTTCTTTGTCACGTTCTGTTGGAAACGGCATCGGACACGACACAAAACACTCCAAAATCAATGTGGTGCCCCCGCTTGTGTGTCGTGTCATATTCATGTCTGTGCAACATACACCAAATGAAAATATTTCCTCCCGTTTGAATTTTGACTTTCAATGTGCTGGCCGTATCCGTGACGGACACGTATTGAAACGATCCAGACACTCAAAAACTCTAGTAGGGCATGGCGGAATCAGTTAGTTATTTGTCTGTTTTGTCGTGTTCGTATTCAATTGCGTCAATTATTAGTGAGTTAACATCCAAAATTTTTTTTTGGGACTTTTCGATCCTTGCAGCGTATCTCCCGAAATTGAGCGCGGAAGCATTCCAATATCAATGCCATGCCCCTGAGTGTGTCGTGTCATATTCATGTCCGTGCAACATACACCAAATGCAAATATTTTCCCCCATTTAAATTTTGACTTTCAATGTGTTGGCCGTATCCATGTCAGACACGTATTGAAAACGATCCGGACACTCAAAAACTCTAGTAGGACATGGCGGAATCAGTTATCTGTCTGTTTTGTCGTGTTCGTATTCAATTGCGTCGTATTCGTGTCCATGCAACATAGACGAGCATGCATATTTTGTGGTCCACTGATTCATAAAACTAGTTTGAAGTTTATGTGCAACTGGTTTACCTACCCATGTAGTAATCAAGATTCATATTCAACAAGTCAGTTTCTGTGCCAGATATGGACCTTTCACATCAGTATCGGACCTATCGGTTTTGATGGTTTGAAGGGGGTCTGGTGGTTTTGTTTCAGCGGTTTCTTTATTGGTTTCAGCTGATACTTAAAACCTTGGTAGTAATGCATGGGCCTTAATTGACATGATTGGCTAATTAGATATGGTTAACCAAAGTTTTATTGAACTTTTTTCATGAAATTGTGCAATTGATATTTCATGCATTGATGCAAAAAAATGTAAACAGTGATTTATAAAGTGAACCAAATGCTTGAAAAGTAGGAAATTTTGTGTTTATTTAATGGAAGCTGGAGGTGGGTCAATTGATGTTAAGATGCGAGAAAATCGTCTTAGGTGGTTTTGACATATGCAACAAGGACTAATAGGTGTAACGGATACAAGGAGTATGATCAAATATCAGCTAAAGGAGTTGTTAGAACTAGGGGCTGACCTATACAATTTGAGGATGAGATATGGTTTTCCTTATTGTTACAAGGACATGGCCCTTGGCAAAGCTGAATGGAAAAAACCATCAAATCACCAAGCATTACTTTTGGTTTGAGAGTTATCTAGTATTCTTAAACCGTTATCAAATAGTTTATACATCTAATAGGAATGTGAGTTCTATGTTGTGAAAAATATCTGAATGCCCACACCTTACATAGTATTGGAGGCTTTTGAATTAGCTAGATAGAGATAATATGATTTTAAAAGGCCGTACTACTACATAAGGCTTGGATCATTGGAAACTAGAATTTGGTAAGATATTATAAAAAGACAAAGGATACAAAGGAATAGCTCCAACGGATTTGAAAAATCTAATTTTCTCTATCTTAAGCATAACTGATAGATTGATACAATGAATTGAGAGACTGGGAACGGAGTTCATAGAGCACAGGAGACGTGGTGAAATTGCATTAGGCAGGAAAATGAAATGGCTATAATTACTAAAGTTTTTCTCTTTCCTCAAAGAGGATAAAATTCTTGGCTAATCCCTTTTTTTTGTTTAATTATACATATATCTATTATGTTATTATCACCTTCCCGAAGTTTTCTGTTTTTGGAGCTTGAGAATTAAATTAGAATCATTTTAGATCTTCTCCCGTTCTTATGTTCACAGCTGTACCTTATAGATTTCTACAAGTTTTTTCTGCACTTATGCTGGTTTGTCTAATATAGCCCAAAATAGAAATGTTATCATGATCTTAGAGACTTTGGCTCGATTCTTTTGTCCAGGGCCATGAATGCTTTGGGGAGCTCAAGAAGTATCTTATTGAATCGTGCAATGATGATAGCACTAAAACAAAACTGAAGTTGCTCTTGCAAGAGCAAGCAAGTGATGTGGGTCTCCTTGTATCTCAACGGTTTGTGAACTGCCCCAATCAGTTGGTGCCACCTCTGTATGATGCACTTTTTGATGAAGTTTCTTGGGCAACCGAAGATGAGGTTGGGTGGCAATTGACCTTTTTTTTTTGGCTTTTCTATGATCATTGAAATGTTTCTATATTAACTTATCTCTCTTTCCCGCTTGAAAGCCCACGAAAGAACTTCAGGACTCCTTCCGCTTTAAATTCTATTTATTGATTACTAGAATCTACGAGGTAATTCATATAATCCATTCTTTTAATGTAGTTAAGTCCATGAAGTTTAATTTATATATTATCTATTTGAAACACGATTTCATAGACCTGGCTTGATTCTGGATTTTCCTTTAGAGTTATTTTACTTGAAAAAAAGGTGTCTGCAATGAGGGAAATGCGGCATCAATGCCAGTAGTTAGTCAATCTGCTTCCTTTATTTGCTTTCAACTATTTTCCTTGCTAGTCTTGATCTTTTCACTTTTTTTTATATAGAACAAAAACTACAACCAACGTAAGGCGAGAGCGAATTCTGATAGTGACGAACCCATTATTTATGTAAAGGAAGAAGATGAAATTTTTCGTGAGGTATTTGATATCAATTTATGTCAATTGTCATATTTATTGATCGTTTAGTTGTTATTGATATATTTGCTCTCTTCAGCTTAGCTCATTTTCTTTTACTTTCCCCCTGCATGCTGAACAGTTGGCTCCACAAGAGGTATGCTTAAGTTCAGTTTTCCACCTGCTTGCCCTATAATATTGTTTGTCTTATGTTGTATATCAATGATTTTGTTAGGCTTCTAACTGAAGACATCGTGCTAGTTTTAATTCAGCCAAAGATGAATCTGAAAGTGATTTAGATCTTTGAATTTGACTCCATTTGTGGTTTGTGCATACGAAATGTACCGAAATATCATTTTTAGAATAATTTTCTCGCTTTGTTGGATTTCTGCTTGAGAGTTAGTTGATGGTCTGGCGGAGTAAATCATTACCGAGTATGTAAGAAGAATTAATAAAAGGAATATTGATATAAAAAAAAAGGACGTGAGAAGGTTTGAATGGTGCTGATTTTCTGTATTATAAGCAATTGAAATTGATGAAAAAAATATACCCCCCCCCCCCCCCCAACCACCACACACACACACACACACACACACACCCCTCCTTTGTTGCCCCAATCATTCAAATATTTCTCGTCTTACTTCTTATTTAACTGGAATGCAACTTGGTTCGCAGGCTGGCTCGGGGTAAGGTTTATGTGTTACTGACTTCATTATTGCCTTCTTTCTCTCATAAAATATTAGAACTATATTTGGTTCTGAACTATGTGTGTTGGGGGGTTGGGGGGTGGGTGGGTGGGCTGATTCCATCTAGCCTGAGAGCCTACTCTTACATATCATTATAGCAGTCATATTGCTAGTTTGGTACTAGTAATAAAATGCCGCATATTATAATAATGTCTGTCTATGCTAGATTCACCTACATTTAGACTTAGCTTGAATTTTTGGTAAACCAATATCTTAGGTGGACAGCTAGACCTTAGATATTCTGTATTCAAAATCCGGACGTCGCTTCTGTCATTCCCTTTTTCACCTGGTACCACTGGTGTTATTAAAGGCCACACACTCTCGCCCAGACTTCAAGGCTAGGTGATGCAACAGTTTTCCATCTCCAAGTGCCTCAGATGACGTCTAGGCTTTTGCTTCTTTGCTAAGGCGCAAGCTCCTAAGGCACTCTTCTCATTTACGGTTGCCCTTACCATTGACTTCACCTATTTAGCCTTCATCGTAACCTGTTGTAAAGCACAGGTCTTCTTAAGGATATAAGAAGAAATGCAGGGTTAGAAATCTAGTGATTGGTACGATGATAACATAAATTATACATCTGAGGATGTCGAAGAACTTTAGAGCATATCAAATCGATACAATAGACCACATGATTTTGCATTCTAGAAACTTGAACATGATGTCTGTTAAGAGTTTTCTTGTTTTGTTTCAATTTGACCATTAGTTTATGTGTGTCGTGGGATGACATTTATAATAATATCATAATTACCTTTGGACTTAATTGATCGCATTGACTTATAATGATATGCAATTTGTGTTCATTGTTGCAGTCTTGATTTCATGATGATTTTAATTAAATTTTTATGATTAACTTGACTGTTTACTATTTTTTTTTTTTTTTTTTTTTGTAACCTTGGCACCTTGCCTAACTCAGGCTAGATGCCTTCACAACAATTGGTACCACCACACCTACTGGCCTTGCAAAGTTATCAATTGGTACCTCCACACCTACTGGCCTTGCAAAGTTATCATTTCTTTCTTTGTAATGGTTTGAGGTTTTCAATGGAAATTTTCTCTTACACAGATTCAAAATTATGTAATAGTAGGGTCCAGAACTGACCCAAATCATTCTGATCTAAATTTGATTGGTTTTGTTTGTTTCTGGTTTAGGTTAGAGATTATAAAGTGTTGAGCACTTTAAAGTGCTCAAACACCTTAAGTTGTGGAACCCACCAACTTAAGGTGTTTTTTTTTTTTTGCACTTTAAAGTGCTCATCACTATATAGTGATGCCCTTTATAAGTGGTAAATTGTAAGCTCAAATCTTGAGCTTATAATTTACTACTTAGCTAAGTGTAAAAAAGACCATTTTAACCTTCAACAAATTTAATTATTACAAAATATGTCCAAACAACCCTAATCCATTCTTCCCTTTTTTTAGTTCTAGAAAAAAAAACCTAGTCTCAAACAATTATCAATTAATTTTCGGTGTCCAAAATGGATATTTGACTTAAAAATTAACACTTAAATAATTTTTGGTGCAAAACAAAAACGTTTCTAAATTACAAATAATTTCCAATTTTGTTGTTTGAAGTGAAGATGAGGATTATATAACTTTATGTTGTGTTGATAAAGTATTTGAGGGCAAATGTATATTTTTGCATTTGTACTAGTGAATTTGTGTTTAAAATGATGCCATAGATTTGAGGACAAAATAGTCAATTTATACATTTATAATGCACTTTAAAGTGATAAAAAACAAATAACAACACTTTAAAGTACACTATACAGTTATGAAAAACAAATAACATTTGCACTTTAAAGTGCTAGCACTATATAGTGTTCAGAACTTTAAAGAGGTAGCACTATATAGTTATGAAAAATATTCGTTTCAGTAAGCAGATGCTTACTATGTTACTCTTGATTTTTTCTTCTTTAAAGTATTGATGCGGGACGAAGACCTAGAGAAAAGTATGATTTATATGAAATTAGGGATTTGGAAAAGATCGGACGCGGAAGCTGAAATGAAATGTGAACAATCAACTTAGTCTCAATTTAATACAAAAACATATGATAGAAATACGAAAATAATAATTAGGAATACTCGGTTTTAGAATGGCGCGTGGGTGGCATCGGGTCACTAGGCAGCAACGTCGGGGGCGGAGAGGAAAATAAGATAGCGAAATCCACTTTAGACACGATACAAACTAAAAATAGATTTCCATTTTTTATTTCTTTCCTGAATAATTTATAAACTTGCACACTAGTTATAGACTCTCAAGAAATAAAAAGAAGATGAAGCCAATCTCTAAAAGCTTATCCTTAATATCACTTAAATCATAACTGATAAAATAATCTCCATAACGAAAAATAACTAAAAGATAACATAAAAAACTAAATTGTTTCTCTATACTTCATCCTCGGAGGACAAGTTGTCTATTACTTTTTGTCTAAATTGATTCTTAGTCTGGGAAATTAGAGGGTTTTGTTGAGGCATTAACGGTGGGCTTTACCGGTATTGCAGCTAAAGAACTACAGGACTATGGGATTAGTCATGGTCGTGGAAGCTGATCAATCTCCAAAATTTCGTACAAAGTTAAAATCCTTACTAGCTGACTCCTAATGTTAAAGAGGAGGTAAGATGTATATTGCATTTCTTCTCCAGGTCTTTCTTTCCTTACAAAGGCGTTCGGGTCCATCAATCACCTGTAGCTGCTGCTCTTTGTAGCTACGACTCCCCTTCTGTCTCCCCTTCTGTCGTGATTTCATTTTCTATTCCTTATGAATGCATTTCTTTGTTGGGCAGAATATGACAAATTCACAGCCGGAGTTTCTCTTTGCAGCACAAGCTCACTGGAGTTAACATCCTATGCAAGTTTCGGACTCGAAATCTGTTGCTTGGTTGGCTGATTGGAAGACGAAGGATGTTCTTTTCTGTATAAGAAGAATTGGGCTGTACTATCTTTTATGAAAAGACCAAAATCTAAAGCAAAAGTGCTTTTATCGTTTTTTCTTTTTCTTTTTTGAAATCTCTCTCCTTGATTTTGTGAGATTCAGGGAGGTGTACACTATTATTTTCAGTTGGCAAGAGAAATGGCACATCTGTATTCTCTTTGGCACAAGTAGCTCCAGTGTTAGTTTGATGGTCTTAGAACATACACAGTGGGGACACTCCAAAACATACTTCAAACTACTTTTGGAGTGTCCCCTCAATATTGGCACATAATGGTACACTCCAAATAGATATTCCAAATTAACTTCCTCTCTTTCTTTCCTCTTTATTTTTCTTGTAAAAATTTTCGTCACTATTTTTCTTCTTTATATAGTGCATAATATTTAGGCTTCATAATTTTTACACATCAGTTTTGAGCTCATGATCGTCGACGGTGATCCTGACCAATTTATGATCGCTTGAACTTGTCGTCGAAATTGTAACTTTTTACACTTCAGTAGAAGACGGCATACGCGTAGGTCTGCGCGTGACAGACCATCAGCTTGGACCCCGACGTCGTCAGGCTCCGCACTCCGCCGCTCGCAACGGTGTACACCTGCTTCGACGTCCCGTCCTTGGCCGCTACGGTCGTCGACAAGGCCCGGACGTTGCGCGTTCCGAGGCTAGATGTGCTGAGCTCCACCATGGACTCGAGCGAGGTCGCGCAGAACTTGCTCACCCCGTCGATGGTCGGCTCCTCGCACTCGTGGAGCGTGCTCTTCATGGCGTCGGCTTCCTTGGAGTCGGGCTGGATGGAGAAGTGGTCGAGGACCTCCGGAAGTGTAGGGTCATCTCGGTGCCGGGCCTAAGGTCCTTCTCCAGGATGAAGAGGGTGGTGGTCGGGTCTCCGTGGCAGCATACATGTGGTTTAAGTCACAACGATGGTTGGGAAGAGAGCTGGAAAAAGGAAAGAAAAGGGAAAACAAAAAAAGTGATTGGCTGGAAAAAAAAAAATGAAAGAAGGAAGAGGAAATAGAGGGAGTCCGGTTTGTTTTGGTGGACCCAGCAATTAATGTAGCAGAGCTAGGACACACTCCAAATTTGGAGTCTTTTAGCTTGCTACCACTTTTCAAGTGTGGACAAGTGCCCACCGTAGCCTTCAAGTGCTACAAATTTTGGCTAAAGTCAAAATATAGCACTTGAAATTTCTCCCACTGTGGATGCTCTTACCATAGACTTGAAAATATATCTCTAGTCATTTGACTCTATTTTGGTGCTGAATTATTTTTGTTTGGCACTTTTGGAAAATGGTATCATGATGTTTTAGAGTAACTATGTTGTTAGCAGCATAGTTTGCAGTATTGACGGTTGACATGTTCCGATATGATACTGGCCGATACCGATGTTGACCAATGCCGAGAGGGTCTTTTTTTAGTCAATTTGACAAAAAAAAAAATAACGAAAATACCAATCAACAAGGATGTAAAAACATAAAGCTAAATTTCAACTTGATACCTTCAACTATTTATGTTTGACAACTTGATATCCTAAAATTTGAAAATATGCAACTTAATATCCTGAATTTTCTTTTTTCCAATATATCTTCTCCCTCTTCAACAGCCTCTCTCCCCCATCCCCCCCCCCAGGTCCCCCCCCCCCGGGCCGCCACCCTCCCATCTGCAGCCATCGCGCGCCTCCGCGCTCTGGTGCTGCACGTCCGAGCACTCCATGCCGACTAGAGAGGGGGGGGTGCGCTGTTGAAGAGGGGGAGAGTATTTTTGGAAAAAAAAATTCCAGAATATTAAGTTGCCGATTTTCAAAGTATAGGATATCAAGTTGTCAAACATGAATAGTTGAGGGTATCAAGTTGAAATTTAGCCAAAACATCAGGTTAACATATTGCAACAACAGGTTAACATTTCAAAGTAAAGGCATTTAAAAAAAACGTATCTATTGCAACAACATGTTAACATATTGCAGCACGTAAGCCAATCGACAAGGGTAACTATTATTTTATTCAATTTTAAAACTACTAAAAAATAACACATGAAATATCTAAAATTATGTCTAAATGTATAAAGTATTTTTTGTAACTTCTTAATAATTTATTAATACTTACATGTTTCTAAATACAAAAAAAAAAAAAAAAACTCTAATTTGATATCGTTGATCTTGTCGATATCGTTGATCTGACGGATCAGATATACCTTAGTAGTCAGAGGAACTTTTTCTTCCGTTTGATTTTTTTTTTTTGTTAGATTTTAGTGACTCAGAGAAGACTAAAGCATTTTTGGCTGCTTATCATATATACTATGATTATACAGTATATAGACATACTTTTGCTGATGAATATGTGCCTTCAATACCATTTATTTTATTGTATATGATACTAAAATATCAATTATGTTAAAGCTCGCACGTTTCTCTTATTTTATTGTATATGATACTAAAATAAGAGAAAATAGTTTCACATGACACTTTACGGACATTACGGAGTTATAAAATAAAATAAAATAAAATTTGCTACATGGTAATATGGATGAGACTATATATTTTTCCATCCATATTGCTACGTTTTCGGACAAGTCCAAACAAAATTTATAGGAACATTTTTATTTTTTGGACATCATATTCCTACCATATATGACCTAACTATTTCCATAGTGAGGTGGGTATTTCTGTAAAATCCAAACGTCACCAAATCCAACCCGGACCTAAAATAAACTTGAGTCAAACCTGAGTCAACTTACCTATACCCAAACCTGACACAAGTATGGCCAAACTTTACTAGCCCAAACCCAACCCGAGTCGAGTAGCCCAACCCAATCCGATTGTATTAGATTATTAAATATAAATTTGTGAAGTAGAGATGATTCTGAAAAATTATGCTCATGAATTTCATATTCCTGACAATTTATTTATCAAAAAATTTACTGTATCGATAATAAATTTATATTAATTAAATATATCGATAGAAGTTTAAATTTTTTTAAAATTATGATACATATCGCCAACTGAGTTGGTGAAAATATGAAATAATATATTTTTTTATATTTTTAAATTTTTGCCAACTGGGTTAGCAAAAATTTGGGTTTGCCAAATTTTCGCCAACCGAGTTGGCGAAAATATGCCAATGGTTTTTTTTGGGTTTTTTTTCTTTTTGTTTTTTTTAGGTTTTTTTTTTGTTTAGTTTTATTTAGGTTTAGTTCTATTTTTACAAAAAAAATTTGTAGTAATATTTTTTTTAAATAAATTAGAAAAAATTAAAATTTAACATCCAAAATAAATATGTTATCATTGAACAAAAAAAAAAATTTCTACCGTAAAAATATTACGTCTGCCGTCGAGCAGACTTCGAACGGCCATAACTATTTGTTTTGAAGTCGCTTTTCGTCAAACAATAGGTCGATTTGTATGTTTTCGACAAGAGTAACACAATTCGTGTAGAGAGAATTTTCATCCGAAGTAAGACGTACATGTTACAGGCAAAAATATAAAATATAAAACTTTCAAGTATCATAACTTTTGACTGGGAGATCGAAACAAGGTCCAGTTTGTGCCAAAATGACCGTATAGAAAAGTACTTCGAGATAAATGGTTTTACCGTTTGACGGACTTCCAAAAATTTTAGAATCGCAAAAAAATAATATTTCGACCTCCAAATTTTACTTTCGGTAATTTTATTTTTTATTTTTTACAGAAAATTTACTTTACCGGTAATAAATTTATATTAATTAAATATAACGATAGAAATTTGGAAATTTTTTAAATTTTGATACATATCGAAATTTTGAAGAACTTGATTTTCGTCAACTGGGTTGGTAAAAATTCGACTTTTTGGCGAAAATAGACAGATTTTCGTCAATTTAGTTGGAAAAATTTGGGAGCCCCCGGCGTTACCACCTATTCGCATATCTTGACAACTCCATCAGCACAGATGCCATCTCAAGTGGAGGACATTCAAGAAGGTGGTGATGATGCAACCCCAGAGAATATACGAAAAAAGAGGGACCGACTCAATCTAAGAGACATTGATCGTCCGAACTATCGGGAATTAGCCAAGAGAGGTCGATGAAATTGTTATATCAGTACAAACTTTATTGGAATGTAACTTTGTTCTATTTCAATGAAATTACATATTGTTCTCATAAAATAAAACTATTTAAAAATCTACGACAATGCCTTTATTCTCTTGGTTGATTTGTACATCTCCTTCTATTGTGTCCTAAACCAAAATCTCCTTCTCATAAATTGTTATATTTCAGCTTCCAGATTTAAATACCGCATACCAAAATCAGTTAGTGGGCCACCCGTTGAGCACAGCGGTTGGCAAAATTTTGGCTGCTATGCAACGAGGACCGACTCCTCCGAACCCTCCCTTACTTATTCCAGGAGATTATACTCAGGGTCTTATTGCACAACGACAAGTACGTCCCCCTAGGAAGTATATCTCAGTTTGGTATCAAGCTGATAGTCTGCCACTGCAAGATGACGATGTCCCTTCTCAGGCGACGGCCGATGCGAGCACTTCTCAGTGGGATGGTGCTGACACTTCTCAGTGGGCTGATGCGGACACTACTCATTGGCCTGACTGGGACACTTCTCATGCGACGGCCGGTGCGAGCACTACTCAGTGGGATAGTGCGGGCACTTCTCAGTGGTCTGGTGCGGGAACTTCTCATTGGCCTAAGTGGGGGGCACTTCTCAGGCGACGGTCGGTGCGGGCACTTCTCAGTGGGCCCGAGGGAGATTCTCAGTGGGATAGCTTATTTGTCCCCGGCGTTACCACATATTCGCATATCTTGACAACTCCATCAGCACCGATGTCATCTCAAGTGGAGGACAGTCAAGGAGGTGGTGATGATGCGGCCCCGGAGAATACACGAGAAAAGAGGGACCGACTCAATCTAAGAGAGATTGATCGTCCGAACTATCGAGAATTAGCCAAGAGAGGTCGATGAAATTGTTATATCAGTTACTATTAACATACAGACTTACTATTAACATACCTATAAAATAAACCTACAAAAAAAAAAAACCATAAAGAAAAAATAACACAAATAAAAAAAAAAAAAACCAAACAAACCCCTAAAAAAAATCAAAAAAAACAAGGACATATTTTTTGCCAACTGAGTTGGCGAAAATTTGATTTTTTTATTTTTTTTTGCCACATCAGTTTTTTGGTCGGATTTTCGCCAGGTGGGTTGGCGAAAATCAAGTTATCCGAATTTTCGCCAACCCAACTGGTGATTCCTATCGTAATTTCAAAATTTATCAAACTTCTATCGCTATATTTAATTAAATAAATTTATTATCGATATAGTAAATTATTTATTTATTTATTATACAAAATACAAAAATAATATGTATTACCAAACACAGTAAAATAAAAAACCTATAGATTTGATGTCCATAAATAGTTTGCTAAGAATATAAAATTATTGAAAGCATCTCATTCCGTGTAACCAACTCCCAAAGATTACAATTTTGCTAACCCCGCTTGTTGGGTTGTTTTAAGTTAAAATTAGAGGTGCAAATGTTCACATCAAAATATATTAACAATCTCCTTTAATTTTTTAATCCAGTTGCACGTATTTTATACTATTTGAAAAGAATAAATAACAGTTTTCGTTAAAAATATTTCTATATGTATTTATTTAAATTTCTATGTTAAATTTAATAAACATATTATTTAGTAAATATAGGTAAAAATATTTTCTACGGTCAGGTTTCAACTTTTTATATTATATAGTGATATAGATATTAGTGGTTGGAACACATGTATTGTGTGTGGGTGCTACAAACAAATAGTTGCCTCGTGGAAAGTTAGCCACCCTAACAAATGATATAAACACTACTGATTTTTTAGCTTTACCGATGTCAATGACATATTTTTATACGGGTGTCCCTTGGCTTCCAAGCTTGTTGACGAGAAAGAAGAAAGGTCTTGATCCATGAAAGCGTGATAACAATAATTAAAAGGCTAAATTATTCAAGTTGATACTCTCCATCGACTGAATATCCTAAATTATGGTATGTACTAACTTAATACCCTCAACTATTAACTATTTTTATGTTGATACCCTCCGTCACTTACCGTTAGCTTTTCGTTTAAAAAATGACTAAACTACCCTCATCCCCCTAGCACCCCCTCCCATCCAAGGTTGGGCCCCCACCCCCGCCCCTCCCGATGCCTCCCTCCTCCTCTTCCCTCGCATCCCACTACAAAAAAAAAATCAAATTAGCGACGCCAAAAAACGTCGCTAAATGACAAAAAAACGTCGCTAAACACGTTTAGCGACGTAATTAGCGACGTTTTAACGCAGTCAGAAGAAACCAAGTCGCTGAACGGAAAAACGTCGCTAAACGTCGCTATGCCGACGTTTTTTAGCGACTTTATTGAGTCGCTAAATGTAGCGACGTTTAGCGACGCCGCGTCACAAAATAGCGACGTTTGTTAAAGTCGCTAAACGTCGCTACTTAGCGACTTATATAGCGACGTAACAACGACGTCTTTAATGACCTGGCAGTACTGCCATGTCAGCAATTTGCGACATACAGCGACATATTTAGCGACGTTTAGCGACGTCTTTAGCGACGGCTAATGACACGTCGCTAAGTAGCGACTTGTTTAGCGACTTATAAAAACGTCGCTAGACGTCGCTAAACGTCGCTAAATACGTCGCTAAATTTACAAAAAAGAAAAAAAAAATCTGAATTGTTCCAAACTATTATTCCTGCATTTTATAAATTTCTAATTAAAAATAGACCCGGAGCAACCCTCCGTTGAATTCTATGGGTTCGCCGACCCCTTCGGTGGAACACTCAACACCGGATTAACAATATTTAATATGAATAAAAGTATCACAGTCATACAATTAATACACACAAATATTATAGACAGACAATAAAAGTATCACAGTCATAAAAGTATCACAGTATCACAGTCACACAAAATGGGCATAAACAGCATCACAAAATACATAATATATAAGTATCAGAGTATCACAGTAACACAAAATTCATAATATATAAGTATATGAAACATCATAGTATCAATCTCGAGGATTTCCAAAACGGGGCAGATACCAGTGTCACGACCCGCACCCGGATATTCGGGCACGAGTACGTGGGCACGTCCAGCCTACGCCGCAGTGTCGGCGGTAGTACGCTGTCTAGGTCATTCTCACAAGTAATTTTTAAATCTATCTCATCCACAATAAATAGACAACTAAAATAACAGGAAATATGAATGCTAACTTTTATAAAACAAATTGTGACAACAGATCTATAGTTAATACAAAGCCAGAAGATAAATCGGGGACAAACCCGAGTATATGCTGAAAGAAAATAAATAAGTAGCTACTGCTAACTACTCTGCAGAAGTAGCCTCCTGGGTGGGAACTGGCTCCTCATATGGGTCACCTGCTAACTCATAGTGGCCATAATAGGTAGGGGCAAGGTCCTCATCATCGCCTAAATCAACGGATCCAATCAGGAAAGGAGCAAAGTACACAATGCACAACAAGATTAAACTAAACATTTATGACAATTGAAAACAGAAACTGATTGTGTAACATATTGAGAATATGCATAAAAGAAACAACAATAACTAAGAGTTAATGCTATAAACAGGGATATGAGAAAACAGGAATAAATAAGACAGGAAATGAAACTACAACAGTCAGCAAGAACTATAACAAGACCAGGAGCTATCTGTGTGAACTTGTGTTTGTTTTAGAATACATAGTTGGCATGTAGGGGTTTATAAGGCTAATCCGGCCGTCATAGACGGCTATTAAACATGAATAATTCGAGATCCGGCTGAGGGTACAGTCGCGCACCAACAGCTATTAAACACGGTAGGGGGAAGGGTAAACTACATGCCTTCTAGTATTCTCCCACCCGACACGAAAGCAAGACATGAAAAACCAGTATTCAAGACATGAAATCTAGTGTTCTAATACTACGTATAATCATCAAGGGTACTAGTAGAGCAGGGAATTAATTATCACAATATAAAGATTTAAACTTGAAGTGCAGGTACTTGCCTGTTGTTTGGATCCAATTACAGTTGTGTCTAGGGGAAATTTCTAGAAATGACTCCGGATGCTGAAATAAACATTACCATCATGCTCAGAAGATATCAAATAGCTAGAAACGCCTGTCCTTGGGTCCAATTTGGAGACAAGGGCAAAAACGGCAGTTTCGGGTCAAAACGGGGTCCGCCGGTGGGCCCGCTTTGCATCGAAAAACGTGTCAGGGTCAAAGGTCTCCAAATTCACCAAACTTAGTGTCAACAGGTCAGGAACGATGATATGAACCCAACGGAACTTCCAGAATTGGATTCCGATGAGCCGATCACAAAATCGTCCGTTGAGCGGGGCCTATGGGGCCCATGACACGCGATTTCGTCAACGTTCTCAGAATCGAACCAAACTTGGGTCACAGGACCAGCGTATCGCTACGAGTCCGATGGCGCAAGTTTCGTTTCGATCCGACGTGTGTACAAGAAATTAGGGCGACTTGCAGAAAAGTCGGATACGGGACGATGTCCGCGGATACGCGTTGATTTCGGTGTGCACGCACACCCGAATCAGCTTCCGCAAAATCCCACACGTCCGTATCGACGCTGCGCACGTATCTGCGAAGACCGCGCGCGACCAAGTCGTCCCGTTTGGCGGGGCGTACCCAGTTCCGGGGTGAAACAGGGTCTGGTTTTTCCTGTTTTTGGATCGCAGTGTGCGATCACCACAGGACGCGATGCCCCGAGCGGTTTATCCGGGCACCGAGAGGGTCATACAGGCTTCGCAACGTAATTTACGGAATTAAAAATGGAGCTACGAGGAGAAAGATATGAGTACCTGAACATGGCTCAGAAAACCGGGGCTTCACTGTGTCCGACACAACACAGGACACACTGTTCTGTGTCCACTGCCGTGTCCGAGTAGGGGAATTAGGGTTAGGGTTTTTGGAGGCTGCAGGCGGCGGTCTGGTCGGAGGAGGGCGGCGTCGCTGCGGGGGAGTCAGGCCGGGGGCTGGGCGGCGCCGGCGAGGGCGGCAGGCGCGGCGGCAGGCGCCGGAGGCGGCGGATTGGCGCTGGCTGCGGGGTCGGGGAGAAGAAGGAGGAGGAGAAGGAGAGGGGGCGGCTAGGTCATCGTCGAGGGCGGTGGAGGAAGGAGGCCGGCAGTGGCGAGGCGAGCCGGGCGGTGGTGGCGAGGTGGCCGGGCGGCGGGGAGCCGGAGGGGAGATTTGGGCAGTGGCCGGAGAGGGGAGAAGTTTATAGGCCAGGCGGAGGGGCAGCCGGGTTAGGCGGGGGAGAGGGGGACGAGGGAGGCGGCTGCGTGGCCGGACGGGGCGCCGTGTGGCCGGGCGGGGCGGCGGAGGCGGCGGAAGACTCGGGGGTCAGGGGAGAGGGGAATGGGTCGGGCGGCGGGTCGGGTTTGACCGACCCGACCCGACCCGCTAGCGGGTTTGGGCCGGAGGGAACTGGTCCGGGGCCGAGCGGCTGGGCTGCTGAATAATAATAATAATAATAATAATAATAATAATAATAATAATAATAATAATAAATTAAATAAATAAATAAATAAATAAACAAATAGTTTTAGGTGATTTAAAAATAGGTCCGGGGTCCGATAAATTCCAGAAAAATTACACTAAGTCCAGTTTTTCATTTTACACCCAAAATATTATTTCCATAATATTTTAATATTATTTATTAACAATTAAAAATCATTCAATAATTAAGAACCCTGATTTTAATTACAGAAAATTCCCAGAAAATTTCAGAAAATTGTGAAAAATCTCAATTTAAAATTCTTGCAAAATCTGGGGGTTTACAATCTACCCAACTTATAAAAATTTCGTCCTCGAAATTTAAAATTAAGGCATAATCTGTCAACCCTTCATGTACACAAAGCAAGTCAATCGCAATCTCCTTGCGATAATTAGAATCCCTATCATATCCACTGCAATCATTTCATGGTTAAGATGACTATTGTTCCAATCAAGATTTTTAACCTATGGTTATTACTTCTTACTTTCTCAAATTATCCACAGGAAATTTTTAAATTAAGTCCATCTACCACCTTCAAGATTTGCATATGCTTATGAATTTACCTCACGATTCTAATTATCGTAAATTCCTCTAGAAGTGATTCGAGTCCAACAGTATTCTCATTCACAATTGTATGCTTCAATTTTTTTTTTAAATTTTATTCACATCCTCAATAATCCAACTAGGTAGTCCAACCACCAATTTTAATTTGTAATTCAAATCATCAAATTGAAAAATAATTAAATGTAGTCCACCCATGTTCAAGTCTGAAATTCTATAATTTTATCTTCTAAATTCAAATTGATGATTTTACCTTCATTATTCAAAATTTAAATCATAAACCTAAGATATAACTATTGGGTCCTCGATATCAATTCACTAATCATCTTAGTCACTCCTTTAAATTTTCAAAATTAGAATGGCTTGCTTCTTCCAATCTAACCTTACTCGGTCACAATCCAAAGGACATTCCTCTCGAGTTGACAAATGCATTGCTACCCAACTTAGAGCTTACCCATTCATCACAAAAGACTATATACCTTAAGAAAATATTCCTTAATATGTTTACTCATGTCATTCAATCCTCGAAACTTCAACGCCGATCGTGATATGTCCTTAATTTCGAAAGAGAAATCCTCAAGTATGTGATCGGCCTATGGGACATATCTAGTATTATCTATGTACCAAACTTATACCAAGCACGAGATTTCGTCTTTCCGAAAATAGGGGAGACGGAGATCAGTAATAAAGAGTTCAAGGGTGGGGTGATAGAATAGAAATATCGGGATCAAGACGTTTAAAGAATTCAAATAGGACTTGTCAAGTAGTTGTGGATTGAATCCTATCTTGGTAATTCCTATTCACATGCTCGTATTAATACAGTTATGTAACCTATATGATATGCTCGGACATGTCTAGAGGGCAAGTATACTAGTCAACTATATATCTCAATCCTCGTAAAGTAGTGCGAAGGGCGAATCAAAATGCACTAAGGTTGATCAGACCGTAATACACTGATTCTGAATAGACAATTGTATTAGTGTGTCGACCCACTAATACATATGTCATGATCAAGCTTGATAAAAGGATAAACTTGCAAAACTAGGCTATACTAGCAGCATAAGTCAAGGTGCAACGAATATAAGTACGCTAGATGATGATGAAAGGAGGTACAAATTATTTAAGTTCAAAAACAACCTACAATAAGCACAATAACAAAAGATTCTACAATTTCTACAGTTATCAAATATAAAGGCATTCCAGGTTATTAGCAAGTTCAAAATTACTAGGTTGGGGCTGAGGTCACGAACCAACAGGCACGAGCTAAACAATACTAGAAACGACAGCAAAAAATCACTTACGCGAATTAGCTACTCCAAGAGTCTGCGCGTTCTCCACGGTCATGCCGGTAGAGCATCTCGTGGTGATCTTGTAGGAACCTCGTCGCTTGTTGGTAGATCCTTTACTCTACATCAAAAAATAAACGATAAAGGCGCACAGGAATCATGGCAGGATGCAAGTCAATAAAATAATTCGAAGCCGATATGGATATCAAGAACGATTCAATCAAGTGGATGAGCTTTTCCTAAATCCTCAATCTTATTGCAGGCCTGTTCGGTCCCTAAGTTGAAACCGAACAATTTAGTCGTTGACCTGCATGGGCCACCACAAAAACGTGTCACGACCCGCACCCGGATATTCGGGCACGAGTACGTGGGCACGTCCAGCCTACGCCGCAGTGTCGGCGGTAGTACGCTGTCTAGGTCATTCTCACAAGTAATTTTTAAATCTATCTCATCCACAATAAATAGACAAAGAAAATAACAGAAAATAGGAATGCTAACTTTTATAAAACAAATTGTGACAACAGATCCATAGTTAATACAAAGCCAGAAGATAAATCGGGGACAAACCCGAGTATATGCTGAAAGGAAATAAATAAGTAGCTACTGCTAACTACTCTGCAGAAGTAGCCTCCTGGGTGGAAACTGGCTCCTCATATGGGTCACCTGCTAACTCATAGTGGCCATAATAGGTAGGGGCAAGGTCCTCATCATCGCCTAAATCAACGGATCCAGTCAGGAAAGGAGCAAAGTACACAATGCACAACAAGATTAAACTAAACATTTATGACAATTGGAAACAGAAACTGATTGTGTAACATATTGAGAATATGCATAAAAGAAACAACAATAACTAAGAGTTAATGCTATAAACAGGAATATGAGAAAACAGGAATAAATAAGACAGAAAATGAAACTAAAACAGTCAGCAAGAACTATAACAAGACCAGGAGCTGTCTATGTGAACTTGTGTTTGTTTTAGAATACATAGTTGGCATATAGGGGTTTATAAGGCTAATCCGGCCGTCATAGACGGCTATTAAACATGAATAATTCGAGATCCGGCTGAGGGTACAGTCGCGCACCAACAGCTATTAAACACGGTAGGGGGAAGGGTATACTACATGCCTTCTAGTATTCTCCCACCCAACACGAAAGCAAGACATGAAAAACCAGTATTCAAGACATGAAATCCAGTGTTCTAATACTACGTATAATCATCAAGGGTACTAGTAGAGCAGGAAATTAATTATCACAATATAAAGATTTAAACTTGAAGTGCAGGTACTTGCCTGTTGTTTGGATCCAATTACAGTTGTGTCTAGGGGAAATTTCTAGAAATGACTCCGGATGCTGAAATAAACATTACCATCATGCTCAGAAGATATCAAATAGCTAGAAACGCCTGTCCTTGGGTCCAATTTGGAGACAAGGGCAAAAACGGCAGTTTCGGGTCAAAACGGGGTCCGCTGGTGGGCCCGCTTTGCATCGAAAAATGTGTCAGGGTCAAAGGTCTCCAAATTCACCAAACTTAGTGTCAACAAGTCAGGAACGATGATACGAACCCAACGGAACTTCCAGAATTGGATTCCGATGAGCCGATCACGAAATCGTCCGTCGAGCGGGGCCTGTGGGGCCCACGACACGTGATTTCGTCAACGTTCTCAGAATCGAACCAAACTTGGGTCACAGGACCAGCGTATCGCTACGAGTCCGATGGCACAAGTTTTGTTTCGATCCGACGTGTGTACAAGAAATTAGGACAAATTGCAGAAAAGTCGGATACGGGGCGATGTCCGCGGATACGCGTTGATTCCGGTGTGCACGCACACCCGAATCAGCTTCCGCGAAATTCCACACATCTGTATCGACGTTGTGCACGTATCTGCGAAGACCGCGCGTGACCAAGTCGTCCCGTTTGGCGGGGCGTACCCAGTTCCGGGGTGAAACAGGGTCTGATTTTTCCTGTTTTTGGATCGCGGTGTGTGATTACCACAGGACGCGATGCCCCGAGCGGTTTATCCGGGCACCGAGAGGGTCATACAGGCTTCGCAACGCAATTTACGGAATTGAAAACGGAGCTACGAGGAGAAAGATATGAGTACCTGAACAGGGCTCAGAAAACCGGGGCTTCACTGTGTCCGACACGACACAGGACACACTGTTCTGTGTCCACTGCCGTGTCCGAGTAGGGGAATTGGGGTTAGGGTTTTTGGAGGCTGCAGGCGGCGGTCCGGCCGGAGGAGGGCGGCGTCGCTGCGGGGGAGTCTGGCCGGGGGCTAGGCGGCGCCGGCGAGGGCGGCAGGCGCCGTAGGCGGCGGATTGGCGCTGGCTGCGGGGTCGGGGAGAAGAAGGAGGAGGAGAAGGAGAGGGGGCGGCTCGGTCGTCGTCGAGGGCGGTGGAGGAAGGAGGCCGGCAGTGGCGAGGCGAGCCGGGCGGTGGTGGCGAGGTGGCCGGGCGGCGGGGAGCCGGAGGGGAGATTTGGGCAGTGGCCGGAGAGGGGAGAAGTTTATAGGCCAGGCGGAGGGGCAGCCGGGTTAGGCGGGGGAGAGGGGGACGAGGGAGGCGGCTGCGTGGCCGGGCGGGGCGCCGCGTGGCCGGGCGGGGCGGCGCAGGCGGCGGAGGCGGCGGAAGACTCGGGGGTCAGGGGAGAGGGGAATGGGTCGGGCGGCGGGTCGGGTTTGACCGACCCGACCCGACCCGCTAGCAGGTTTGGGCCGGAGGGAACTGGGCCGGGGCCGAGCGGCTGGGCTGCTGGGACGGGCTGGGTAATAATAATAATAATAATAATAATAATAATAATAATAATAAATTAATTAAATAAATAAATAAACAAATAGTTTTAGGTGATTTAAAAATAGGTCCGGGGCCCGATAAATTCCAGAAAAATTACCCTAAGTCCAGTTTTTTCATTTTACACCCAAAATATTATTTCCATAATATTTTAATATTATTTATTAACAATTAAAAATTATTCAATAATTAAGAACCCTGATTTTAATTACAGAAAATTCCCAGAAAATTCCAGAAAATTGTGAAAAATCCCAATTTAAAATTCTTGCAAAATCTGGGGGTTTACAACCAGTCCCTCAAATACTGCGCATAAACAGCATTTATGTTATCAAGCTCCGCTATGGGTGCTGGGTGACTGGAACTCCCCGTCTGAGATACAGCCGCGATAGGTGCTGGGTCACTGGAACTCCCCGCAGGTGGTATCTCTTCCTCCTTAACAGTAGGAGGCATCACTTCTTCCTTAACAGTAGGAGGTGTCGCTCTCTTGGGTGCCATCTGGTAAGATAGATGAAAATAAAGAATTAGCAAAGAATTAGCTATTGGACCGGAACGGAAGAATTATATGACTCACAAAGAATTAGCTATTGGACCGATTTAATGAACTAGTTTGAAAATATGATCCAATATTAAATTATATGATTGTAATTGAAATTAAAATTGAATGGAATCAAGTTATTCTCATTCCAAGTGCACTATACAAAGAATTAGCTATTGGACCGATTTAATGAACTACGATTTTGCAGATGTGTGAATAAGGTTGCTACTACTATTTCTTCACCCGATTTGAATAGCCGATTTCTTGATTCGAAGTACAACACTAAAGGAACTCTTTTTATTGTTACTGACATTTAGATAGATAGCTGGACTTGGCAATTCCGGAGAACTTGAGCAAATGCAAAGTGCATCGAGACATTGGCTCCTTATTTGTAGTTTCATAAGCGACCACTCGAGGAATAACAATAAATAAAGATGATGCATAATTAGAAACCATACTGGAACATCACAATAAAAAGAAATCTCAATCTTAGAGTGAATTAAAACCATGTTGGACTATTGCTCTACATGCAAAAGAATGATGATGATGATTAGATTAAAAATGCTTGGTATGAGTTCTTAGTTAAGATCAATATTCTTTAGTTTCACCCGAGTTATTTGTCGGCTGTAATGGTTTCCTCGTATAAGAGTTATACGATATGGATACCCCTCAACACCTACAATGTATTACTATCAAAACTAGTTTGTATTGTGTGTAACCCCTCAACATCTACAGACAAAAATTGGAACCTTTGAAGTTGTTGTTGATTTATACCAATATTTTGGTAGTTATAGCGACGCCATTTAGGAACAATGACTCGAGTCCAACTAAGTAATTTGAAATCCTATTAATAATGTCATTGAAAACTTTAATGTGACACCCTAAACCTAAAAACCCTAAACCTAACCGTAACCCTAACCCCAGGTCAAAAAACCTAACCCTAACCCTAACCCTAAACCTAACCCTAACCCTAATCTGCGTCTGTGTGTGCGTGTCTGCGTCTGTGTGTGTGTGTCGTGTGTGTGTCTGCGTCTGTGTGTGTGTCGTGTATGTGTGTCGTGTGTGTGTGTCTGCGTCTGTGTGTGTGTGTCGTGTGTGTCTGTCAGTGTCTGTGTGCGTGTGTCGTGTCTGTGTGCGTGTGTCGTGTCTGTCAAGTGTGTCTTGTGTCAGTGTCACATGAGAGAGGGAGAGAGAGAGAGAGAGATTACCTAGAGCTCGAGGAGGAGAAGGGGGATGCCGGAGTAGCCGCAACGGTCGGAGACCCGGTCGCCGGAGAGGGGGGGGGGGGCGGGGGAAATCGAAACGTTTCGAATTTTTCGACAGATGGAGAAAAGAAAACTGAGCCCTAATTGTCACGCCCCAGTCCTAAAATGCCGAGGGATTGGACACGTGGCAATGGCCAGCAGCACGCACCGATGGACAACCCAATTTAATGGATCCATCAGGGCATGCTTAAGCTGTAGTCTAACAATAAATGGAACCAATGATACAGGTCACAGTCTATACTAATCTCATCCACAACAGATAATCACAGATCAAATGTCAGAATAATGCAAATAGAGTAACTAACAAATCTTAATAAAGTGTCTCGGGGAACAATCCGAGAATATGTCTGCTACATCAATGCAAATAGACAGGAATAAAGAAACTGGAAATAGAAACAAGAATAACTGACTATATATAACCAATACTCAGGAGAAGTCCTCTGGCATGATCTCGTTCACAGGTTCTGGTACAGCTCCTGGAAGTGCTCCTGTACGGTATATCTCTGGATGGATCTTTTCGGCTATACCTGGGGACATAATCCGGATCCAGGTCCTCAGGGGACAGCAAGGTACAAGAAAGCTCAAGCCATATTCATGCAGTGCAGGAAATAAATGAAACAATAGGGTAAACTATGTAACCAGCTAAGTGATAAATGCAAGTTGAGAGCATCACTAGAACTCAGGCTGAAACCACTACAAGCTCGGTGTCGGGGAGCCGGTAGCAGTGATATCATGTGGTTGTCTAGCTCACAATGGGAGACTACGACGTCGGCATAATATATATAATCAACCTGTAGCCTGTGTGTCTCTCCCCACCCAATGTAATCATACGTCTCATGTCCATGTGGCCTCATGTCCATGTCACGCACAATCATATCTAATGCAACAAGTCATATAGTATCTAGGATCATAATGTCAATGTCAAGTCCTGTATCCTATACAGAATCACCATGAATGTCTCAGGAAGACTCTGTCTCATAAATAGTGTCAGGTGTCCTGGGTAAAACGTACTTGATAATGCAAGTACGAGAATGCAAAGGGTCACGATATCCATGTCTATGTGACTTTACACAACTCCGCGTACGGGGTTGGCAACCGACTAGTAATCCGACGCTAAGTAAAGTCACTCGGTCCTGGGTTGAACAGTTAAACAAGTTTATATATATTTACACAAAGAACTCAAGCAAGTACTATAACAGGAATTGGAATAAGTGGCAAGCTGCAGGGTTTGGCAAGGTACACTTGCCTGTGGTTCTGGTTCCAATTGCTGCTCTGATTTCAGCTGAAATTGCAGGCGATACTCCGGTTGCTGAAATAAACATCACCATCAGATCCAGAAAATATCAATCAGCTAGAAACGTCTGTCCTTGAGACCAATTTGGAGACAAGGACAAAATGGCAATTTTGGGTCAAAACGGGGTTCACATGTGGGCCCGCTTTGCACCGAAAAATGTGTCAGGGTCAAAGGTCTCCAAATTCACTAAACTTAGTGTTAACAGGTCAGGAACGATGATATGGAACCAACGGAACTTCCAGAATTGGATTCCGATGAGCCGATCACAAAATTGCCCGTCGAGTGGGGCCTGTGGGCCCACGACACGCGATTTTGTCAACGTTTTCAGAATCGAACCAAACTTGGGTCACAGGACCAGCGTATTGCTACGAGTCCGATGGTGCAAGTTTCGTTTCGATCCGACTTATGTACACAAAGTTAGGACACATTCCAGAAAGGGCAGATACGGGACGGTGTCCGCGGATATGCGTTGATTCCGGTGTGCACGCACACCCGAATCGACTTCTGCGAAATCCCACACGTCCGTATCAACGACGCGCACGTATCGGTGAAGACCGCAAGCGACCAAGTCGTCCCGTTTGGCGGGGCGTACCCAGTTCCGGGGTGAATCAGGGCGTTATTTTTCCTGTTTTTGGATCGCGGTTCGCGATCGCCACATGACGCGATGCCCCGAGCGGGTTGCACGGGCACCGAGAGGGTCATGCAGGGTCCGCGATAGAACTGACGAAAACGGAAATGGGTAAACGAGCAGGGAGATACGCGTACCTGAACAGGGTTCAAAAAACCCGAAATTTATCGTGTCCGACACGTGTCCGACACTCGTGTCTAGGGTTAGGGTTTAGGAATCGGGGCGGCGGCCGGAGCTGGGCGGCGCTGCGGCGGGGGAGGCCGACCGGAGGGGGCTAGGGCGGCGCCGGCGATGCTGGGCGGAGGCGGCGGCACGGGCACGGCGGCCGGAGCTCTGGCCCGCTGCCGCTGCTGCTCTCGAGGGTGGAGGGAGGAGGAGGAAGGAGAAGGAGAGGGCCGGGCGCGGAGGCGGCGTGGCTGGGGCGGCACGCAAGGGGCGGCGGCGCTGAGGGTCCTCGGCGGTGGCTAGGGCACGAGAGGGCGGCGGAGCGTGGCGGCGGAGGGCTGGCGTAGGCGGGATTTATAGGGCGAGGGGAGAGGGAGTCAGGGCGGGGTCGTGGCGGGGCTAGCGGAGGGGGAGGCGGGTCGTGGCGTTGTGGCCGGGCGAGGCGGCCGAAAATCGCGGGCGGGGCGGAGCGTGGCCGAGCGGGACGCGGTGGCTGCCGAAAAACGCGGGCAGCTGGGTCGTGGGGTGCGAGTTGCAGTCGGGTCGGGTCGGGCGGCGGGTTCGGGTCTGGCAGACCCGGCCTGACCCGTTAAGCCGAGCGGGTTTTGGGCTGCGGGTTCGGGTCGCGGGTTGGCCCGGATCCGACCCGCAGCGGATGGGCTGGGCTGGGCCTTGGGCTCGGGGTTTATTAAATAATTAAATAATTAATTAATTAAATAATAAATAAATAATAGTTTTTAGGTGATTAAAAATAGGTCCGGGGTCCGATAAATTCCAAAAAATTATCCTAAGTCCAGTTTTTCATTTTACACCAAAAAATATTATTTTCATAATATGATAATATTATTTATTATCAATTAAAAATTATTTAATAATTAAAAGCCTGATTTTAATTACGAAAAAATTCCAGAAAATTCCAGAAAATTATGAAAAATTCAAATTTAAAAATTCTTGAAAAATCAGGGAGTTTACACTAATTAACCAAAATTTAGCGACGTTTAGCGACGTCAAATAAAAACGTCGCTAAAATAAACATCAGCGACGCCAAAGACGTCGCTAAATACGTTGCTAAATATTTTTGATAGATACGTCGCTAATTACGACGCTAAACGTCGCTAAATCAGATATATTAGCGACATTTAGCGACCTTAATTGAACTTATAGCGACTATTCTTTTAAAATCTTAAAAAAAGTCGCTAAACGTCGCTAAATGTCACCATTTAGCGACGTCTAGCGACGATTTTACAGAGTCGCTAATTTAGCGACGTTTTTACTAGGAGTCGCTAAATTACGTCGCTAATACCGCTTATTCTAGTAGTGTCCCCACTCCCACTGCATTTGTTGTCGCGACCGTGCTGCCGCTGTGCGGTTGTCGCACGCTACGACCGTCGCTGTTGCTCCACAGTCACCGGAGGAAGGGGGGTGCTGCCGGAGAGAGGGGGAGGGGGGGGTGAATAATGAGATATTTTTGTCATTTTCAATCATAGGTTAACATCGGTAGAAGAAGAAGAAGAAGAAGAAGAAGAAGAGGGGTATTAAGTTAGCACCTATCAAAGTTTATGATATCAAGTTAAAAAACTTGAATAGTTGAGAGTATCAAGTTATAATTTAGCCTAATTAAAAAGATATATAATTTATTAAATTAATAGATATAAATCCAAAAAAAATTGCAGTACATAAAATATTTTAAAATAAATTACCTAAAACAAAAGTAATTTAGAAAAAAATGATGTTATGAAAGCTTTCGCCATCCCAGATGGCGAAAGTATGAAATATATATATATATATTATATATATATATATATATATATATATAAATAAATAAATAAATAAATAATATATATATATATATATATATATATATATATATATATATATATATATATATATATATATTATTTATTTATTTATATTTTTAACAATTTTGCCAATATGGTTGGCGAAAATATGACTATTGTTTTTTTTTTTTGTTGGTTGTTTTTTTGGGTTTGTTTTGTTTTGTTTGGGATCCTTCGGTTTGATTTTTTGTTTTTTGTTGGTTTTTTGGGACACTTGTCAAAGACTTTTTTTTTGTAACAAAAAATTTGCTGTACAGAAAATAATTTTAAATAAATTAGTAAAAACGAAAACTTTTTCGAGAAACTTGTTGTACGAGAAATATTTTTTTTGTTTGTTATGGATTTTATTTGGTTTATTTGGTTTGCTTTTTTGGTTTTTTGTTTTTATTTTGTTGAGGTTTTTTTGTGCAGGTTTGGTTTTAGTTTTATTTGTTTTTTTATTTGATTTATTTTTGCAGAAAATTTGCTATACCTATAATTTGCAGAAAATTCAAAAATAAAATTACCAAAAGTAAAAGTTGGAGATCGAAACATCGTTTTTTTGCGATTCTAAAATTTCAAAGTCCGTCAAACGGTGAATCGGTTTATCCTATAGTACTTTTCGTTACGGTCATTTTTGCACAAGCTGGAGTTCGTTTCGATCTCCCAGTCAAAATTTATGATACTTTAAAGTTTTAAATTATATACTTTTGTCTGTAACATATACGTCTTGCTTCGGATGAATTTTTTTTTTTTACACGAATTTTGTTACTCTCTTCGAAAACGTACAAATCGACCTATTGTTTGACGAAAAATAATTTTCGATCAAATAGTTATAGCCGCGAGAAGTCTGCTCGAAGACAAACGTAATTTTCTTACGGCAGAATTTTTTTCAAATTTTTGGATGTTCAATGCTGCATATTTTATTTTTGATGTTAAATTTTATTTTTTTCGAATTTATTTTTAAAAAAAAACCAACAGAAAAAAAAATCGATAGTCATATTTTCACTAACTGGGTTGGAGACAACTGAGTTGGTGAAATTGTTGAAAAATAAAATAATAAATATTTTTTATATTTTCGTCATCTAGGATGGCAAAAGTTTTCGTAACTTCAATTTTTTTTAAATTACTTTCGGTTTGGATAATTTATTTAAAAATATATTTTGTACAACTAATTTTATGATATAAATCAGTCAGTATCTTATATTGATAAAATTATTTGAGGCAGGTAAAGTAATGAGAGAGAGAGAGAGAGAGAGAGAGAGTGAGTGTGTGTGTTTAGTACTTTTGAAATTCACTGTTAAAAAAGAAAGAGAAATAAAAGAAAAACGTTACAATTTTTTTAATTTTTTTCTTAAAAATAAATTGTAATAATATAAGTCACGTTACTGTGGTGGTGGTAGAGTGGAGTAAATATAAAGCGGATGAATCTGCAGTTGGTACTTGATATAAACATTTTCATAGTTCATTCCACCATCATTTCCTTCTTCCTCCCAATTTTTCTAGGGTTTTCTCTTCCTCTTAGCTATCGGCAATGGCGGGATCCCCACCACCCATCGGCCGCTACGTCGGCCGCGGCCTCGGCACCGTCCTCCTCCTCGGGAAGGTCGTCAGCTTCGACGACTCCGCCGGACTGTTCACCATCTCCTACGAGGACGGCCAGGCCGAGCGCCTCAGCCGCGCTGAGCTCAGCCGGGCCCTTGTCCCCGACGCGAGGCTCTCCCTCCCTGACCTCGCGTCGAGGAAGCGGAAGCTCGACTCTCTCCCGACCACCTTCGAGCGTGAAAAATCCAAGAGACGAGTCGACGCCGCCGTGGCGGCGTCCGCGACCCCGTGTCCGCGTGACGCCGAAAATGACTCTTTGGTTTTGCCTCCGTCGTCGTCGGAGTTGGAAGAGTTTGAAGGGGTTCCGGCGGAGTCGGTTCCTTCTCTTCTGATGGTGTACAGCTTGCTGAGGCTGTGGAGTGTGAAGCTTTTCTTGAGCCCCTTTGCTATTGAAGATCTGGTCGAGTGTGTCAACCGCAAGGCCCGGAATTCTTTGCTGGATTCCGTACATTTGTCGCTGATGCGAGCTGTGGGACGTCGGCTTCGGGAAGTCTCCGCCAAATCCGAACTCGCCTCCGAATGTTTGAGGTTTATTCTCTTGAAGAAAAAAAATCATTTCTTTTGACACATTATATAATAATAATGTAATGTTTTAAAGAAAATGGGATCTTTGATTAAAGAGAATAACATTTTAGATAAAATTTCTATGTAACAGTACTTCTGAAACTTATTAGCAAACTACTGTTCAAGTCCACCCGGCAAATCAATTTGATTCTTTGAAGTTGACACGATTCCAGAAATAAATGTATATCTCCAAAGTGCCATTATGGAATATTTTCTTTAGAAAGGCTTTATAATAAAAGTGTGTTGAAATGTGCTGAGCTTCCCAAGTCTGCCAATATAGGATAATGGTTTACTAGAGTTTTACTTCTTAGAGACTTTCGCGATGTGGTGTCCTGTAGGAACTGTATTTGCATCTTAGAAGACTTTCAGGAGGATGTTTGTTTACTAAAAGGTGATCAACAGTTGACAACTTTATTGCTCGACACAACATGGGATACGGGACACGATGCGACGTTGATACGGTGACACATTTTTCTAAAAACCTAGTATACGACACGTGTGTGTATATATATATATATATATATATATATATATATATATATATATATATATATATATCCAAGTTTTATCCATAAATATTAGATGATTGAATATATGCATATTTGGAAAATAAGTATTTGATTTATATGAAATTAAAAGGCCACAACCAAATGTTTTAAGTTTTATATTTGACTTTTATCTTTATTTTAAGCAAAAAAACATTATAAAATGTGTTGGACACATATCCTTATTTGGATTGTCCGTGCCCGATTTTAAATAATACATGTGAGGAAACGCTACAACACGTGCCTTTATTCTGAGAGTGTTCGTGCCCAATTTCAGATAAAAATACGAGGACACGTAAAAATGAGTATATGACACGTGGTGTCCCGAGAGTGTCAGCGTCTGATGTTGTGTCCGTCACGGAAAACATTATTAAGATGAGAGTGCCCGTGCTTCTTAGGTTTACAAGAACTTATATTTCATTGACCAACAACAAATAAACTTAAGAAAACGAGCCTGCATGTCACGACCCGATTCTGTGGAATCGTTGGGGCGTCCCCCGAATCGTGACCGCCGTGCGGGCCTGGGGTTGCGCACGCACAAGGCTAGAGTATTTTGCATAACGATCACATATTCAGAGTACACAAATAAATTGAAACACAGATTTGAAACATGGAAAAGTTCTCTTTATTGATAATGAACATCTATTACAAACTCTTGAAACGAGTCAGCTACTTGCCGCACGGACTTATAAAAGTGTTGACACAAAATGAGATAGCAGTCCTGTACATTACAACCCTTTACTAAACTTCAAAATGATAAAGACCTCCGGGCTGGAGGACGGCTTTGCCACGGAGCTGCATTGTGTAATAGAGTTGCAAGCTCCTGCTTCAAAATGCTTCAAGGATGGCGCGATCTGAACACGCCTACAGCTGGACTGGATCGGGAAGACGACTTCGGCTCCTAGCTCGGTTCGCCTTAGTGCGGGGAACCTGTTTCAATTAGGGTCAGTATGTCGAAACATACTGGTGAAGGCGAGCTAACCGAACTATACCAATCAACACGTTGTTTATATGAAGCATGCATATTTTGATACTTTTCTATCTTGCCTTAGTTCATTTACAAGTAAGCAGCATATAGAGTTTACTGAAATGAAACTTGCGACCGTTCGGTGGCTTTTACCTGTCCGTCTGAACTACCTGCACAATACTTACCATGCCTTCCCTGCCATGAAGGCACAAGTTAGTTAGCAACAGGTTTAAATACACGTTGGGATCACTGGCTAGAATGCCATAACGGACGAGTTATAGTCGTTGAACGAGGATGGTGTGCAACGAAGCACGTGAGGCGCTACACGCCATCCCGTTCGCACGTGAGACTATCGTGAAGTTCCGTCCGGATCGGATCGGTGCCAGTGCCCCAGCAACCGTCCGCAGGAACCATTGGCCTTGTGCACAAGTTGTCCGTGATCAATCGTTCATGATACGTTAACGTTGATGCAGTTGAGGCAATATGAACATGAGACAAGCAACATTGCATAATTCGTTTTGCATAGTCTTCCTGACAGTTTATTTCATAATAATTGTATTCCATATAATGGTATCAGAGCACATATCCAAGTTCCTTAATCGTGCTGGAAAAGTTGCTTTAACGATCAAATTCATGTGCGAACTCTTGAACTCGCTAGGCCAAAATGAGATACGTTCATGCAATAAGTCCATAATACATTATGATCCTAATGTAATTTACCTTCTTTTAAAGGAATGGCACCAGCGCAATCTGCAGCACTAGCACCGGACGAAACGCAAGGCCAAGAAAGTAGTTCGGGCACTTCGGGAAGCTCTCGGAGCCAACGGGACATATCTCAAGTCGATCCGTTTGAGCGGGTGATGCAAATGTTAGAAGCACAACGACAAAGAGATGATGCTCGCTAAGCCAAGTTCGAAAGCAATCTAGAGACCCGATTCTCAGTCCAACAGAAGCAGGTAGATGCCCTGCAACAAATTGTTCAGACTTTGGCTTCCAACCATTCCGCGGCAACAGCAGCGACTCCGGTGGAAGAGCCCGTGCTTGAAGTTGAGACGCCGCAAATCCCAAGGCCGAGGGAAGTGACTGCCTTCGACTTTGGCCACTTCAAGAAAGTCTGCAACACTCTATTCAACGGGACTGAGGAATCAATCGTGGCTCTAGATTGGTTGGCCGAACTTGAAGACCACTTCGCTCTGCTAGTGGTCCCCGAAGAGAAGCGCGTCGCCTGCGCGCAACTACAGCTCCGCCTCAACGCGCACGATTGGTGGGACGTGCATCGACGATCTCTTTAATTTGATCATGGAGAGGAGGCGATCTCGTGGACGACTTTTCGTGCCGCGATTGAAGAGGAGTTTATACCCCCTCCAGTACAACGTCAGATGGAGAACGAGTTCGTGCAACTGAGACAAGGCAGTATGACAGTTAAACAATATGCCGTCGAATTCAACCGACTCTCCAAATTCGCTAGCGCCTATTTACCTGATGCAGCGAGTAGAGCCAGAAGGTTTGAAGGCGGTTTGCGCCCTGCCATCCATGTGCACGTGGTCGTTCATCAGTACGAGACAATACGGGAAGTCATGAATCACGCTCTGTCTCTTGAACCGCAGTATCCTCACGTTTCTACCGGCACTGTGCATACCTACAATCACAAACGCCAAGGCAACGATAGAGGAAACACCGCTGCAAAACGTCCTATAACATCGGTGGTCCCCAAAGAGGAAACCCAGGGCCATCGTGTAATTTCTGCAAGAAACCAGGGCACACAGTTGAAAAGTGCCGCAAGAAACTTGGGCAATGTCTCATTTGTGGTGACTCAAACCACCGAATTCGTGATTGTCCAAACTATTCAGTTCATCATCCTCAACATAATGCTTCCTAACGGTAGGTTCTATTCCTAAGTTTCGGGACGAAACTTCCAATAAGATGGGTAGGATGTAACACCCCGTTTCTCCTATTCGAGGAGCGCGGCTAAGAAATACAAGATGGTATCGTTCGATCGGGATAGATTGAAACAAGAACTCGTCCTCGTTATGGATTTGTTTCTTCGGAATCGATTTCCATATTCAGTGGACCGTGCCCCCGGGATCGACTTAGTGGCAGAGTCAGGAGGAACCTCTCCACTGTTATCTTTGTTGTCTCAGATTTCGATGTCGCTTGTTGCTTTTGTGCTTTGAGTTGGTTTTCGGATTTACTTGTTTTTCTTGAACGGTTTCGATGGATTTCAGTGTTTTCGTTCACTGAATTGCACTTCAATTCCGAGATTGGAAAGAGAGAAAGAGGTATTGATCGAGCTGTTCGTGCAATGCAGGTGAACGAGCAGTAGGCGGCTTACGAGCGGAGTCTTGAAGCGCCTCTTTCCTTCTCCCTTCCAACCATCTAAGTGAGTGGCTACCATCCCGATTAGCTAGCCCTGCTCCCAAGTCTTCACACCTAAATCTTGCATTCTTGTTGTCCCGACCAAGCGATACCAAATAATAACTAAAAGATGCTAAGATAAAATGGGAATAGACTTGGACTATTATGCTCGTCAACTAAACTTGTGAACGGTTATCTTATTGTATGCTAGTTCGTTTCAAATGTTCATCGTATGCTTCAATTTTAGTTAGAATGTATCTTCTTCTATAAATTGTGCTATGTATAGGACATGCCCTGCTATGCGAATAATTGTTCCCGGAGGCTATGCAAAATGAATCATGCAATACTGCTTGTCCTGTACTCGTGTTGCCTCAACTGCATGAACTGTTAACTTAGTAAACATACTGTTCGATCAAGGACAACTTGTGCACAAGGTCTTAGTTCCTGCGGACGGTCGCTGGGGCACTGGCACCGATCCGATCCGGACGGAACTCCTGAATAGTCGCCTCTATCGGATGGAATGACTTGTGACGCCCCTGTTCATTGCGTTACTTGTTATTTCATTCATGTACTATGCCCCGTCTATTATGGCATCCCGCCAATGATCTCCTGTATATTTAAACCTGTTGCAAACTAACTTGTGTCTTCGTGGCAGGGAAGGCATGGTAAGTATTGTGCAGGTCGTTCAGACGGACAGGTAAAAGCCACCGAACGGTGGCAAGTTCATTTCAGTAAATTCTATATGCTGCTTACTTGTAAATGAACTAAGGCAAGATAGAAAACCATCAATAATATGCATGCTTCATATAAACAACGTGTTGATTGGTATAGTTGGGTTAGCTCGCCTTCACCAGTATGTTTCGACATACGGACCCTCGTTGAAACAGGTTCCCCGCACTAAGGCGAACCGAGCGAGGAGCCGAAGTCGTCTTCCCGATCCAGTCCAGCTGTAGGCGCATCCTGATCGCGCCACATTTTGAAGTACTTGAAGAAAGGAGCTTGCAACTCTATATACACAATGCAGCTCCGTGGGAAAGCCGTCCTCCAGCCCGGAGGTCTTTATCATTTTGAAGTTTAGTAAAGGGATGTAATGTACATGACTGCTATCTCATTTTGAGTCAACACTTTTGTAAGCCCGTGCGGCAAATTAGCTGACTCGTTCAAGAGTTTGTAATAGAGGTTCATTATCAATAAAGAGAACTTTTCCATGTTTCAAATCTGTGTTTCAATTTATCTGCGTACTCTGAATATGTGCTCGTTATGCAAAAATACTCTAGCCTTGTGCGGGCGCAACCCCAGGCCCGCACTGCGATCACGATTCGGGGGACGCCCCAACGATTCCACGGAATCGGGTCGTGACACTGCATGTGCTAAAGTTAGTCCTACTATACAAAAATGCTAGAGCTGTGATGAGGATTAAGGATTATATATTTATATTATTACATTGCGTCCATGCATGTTGAATCCCCATCTACGTTGCCATGACACTCCTAGTGAGGACCATATCCATGCCCATATCCGCACCCGAAACGAATTTGACATGATACTTCTTCTATAGTTTTTCAGATATTGTTTTACCATGTCTAGTCTTCAAAGGGGTCCAAAACATAATAGGAAGTGAATTTGGCATGTTTCTCACTGTCCCCAGTATAATTTGTGTATAAGAAAGTAATATTTCTTTGCACTCTATATATTTCAGCACTTTTTTGAAACCTAGTTACCAAAACATGCTTAAATATGGATATATAAAATATCTATATTAACATGTTTCATCTTTCATGCGCATATATAACCCATGTTGTATCCGTATCCTAATTTTTTTCTTCTAAAAATGGTGAATTCCAATTCCATATCGTTTCCATAACTATGCAACCTAGATTCCCATTTTATGGGCTGAGAGCTGGATTCATGGAGCGGTATAATGTTCTTTTTTATAAGTTCTACTTAAAATGCATGTTGGACTTGATTTGAACCCATGTCGCTCTGATGCCATGTTAATGGTAAGACCCATAATTCTTTGATGGATTCCATCCATTTGTCACTTATTTGTGCTATGGGACGTCTTCAGATTATATCTGGTGAATGCCAACTAGCTTCCGAATGCTTGAGGTTTTTCTTTTCCTACTTGGATCCGTTTGGGTGCCCAAAATTTGTTCTTGTGACACATTATCAAATTATTATATATTGTTGAAAAGTAGGATTCTTGATTAAAAGAATACCATGTTAGAGAAATATTCCATAGTATAACTTATTACCAAACTACATTTCTTTTGACGCAACCTCATTATCACAAGGAGATTCAGTTAGTGAAATTGCAAGTTTGAATCCACCTTGTAATTTTCATGTTTGAAGTCATGTTTTCAGAACAAGATTCCAGAAATTAGGGTACTTTGGTAATATATTTTTCGAAGTGCCATTTTATGGAATAATTACTTTAAAAGGCATCATTTAATATAAAAAAAATGTCGAAATGCGCTTTGAAAGCCTGAGAATATAGGATAATGGTTTACTTATGTTCTACTTCCTAGAAAACAGGTATGGTTTTGCTATGTTGTGGCTTCTTTGACTGTATTTGCATCTAAAAAGATGGGAAGATGTTTGTATTCTAAAAAGGTTATTAGTGGTTGACAAGACCTTGGACATCGTTGACCAACAACAATCGAACTTAAGAATGTGAGACTTCTTGTGCCAAAGTTCCTTCCTCTACACCAAAACTCTTTGAAGCTGTGAGGTTTGACAGTCATATATTTATACTACTACATTAGCCCATGCAAGTTGAATGTTCATTTTAGGGGCTGAGCTGATTCATGCAGCAGCATAATGTTTTTTTAATCCACTTAAAATGTGTCAGGACAATATCTGAACCCATGTCACTCTGATACCCTATTAAAGTCCCTGCCACTACACCAAACTATTGAGTTGCGATGAGAGTTGAGGGTTATATATTTTTATTATTCAGTAGCTTGCCGTAAGGAAAGGGGAAATATAAAGATTTAGTAAAACATACATGTTTATGCGTTAAAGCACCTTCCTTTTTTCACTGTTATTTTTGTGCAGTTTGAATTCTGAAGTGGTGTTATGGACACTATCCACAGGCTTTATGATTGGACATTGCTGGATGCGCTGACCTGGCCTGCTATTTTATTTGGGTATCTTTATATAATGGGATACATGAAAAGGCTGCATGGGAAGGGGTTCAGTTTTGGTGTATCTGCAGATGAATATTACGTGTTGCCCGCAGCCGTGAAACTTGAAGTACTGCAAATATTGTGTGACTTTGTTGTAGATTTTGCAGAGCTTAGAAAAGAGCTTGATATGCCGGAGAGCCCGAAAGAGGAGGACGAATACCGTACAAGTTCTATCATGCTTCCAGAAAGTGCACCTAGGATAGTAAATTCTGTAGAGTCCAAATTGCCAAATCTAAGCTCCGAGGCATCAGAAGCAGACATGAAAGAATCAGGTTCTAGTCAGGATGGCAACAGCAGTACATGTCTGCTCTGTGGTATGAGTGGTTTCTTGATTAGCTGTGGTTGGTGTCTCTCGACCTATCATTCGAGGTGCATTGGGCTAAGTAGAGATGTACAAATGAATGATCTGTGGTCTTGTCCTGAATGTAAGTTTAGCAAGCTTGGGATGGCTTCTTCTAGCACAGGCAGGGGAATGTGCAGGGTGGAGATCTTTGGCGCAGATTCAATTGGGCGGATTTTCTTAGGAACCTGTAATCACTTGTTAGTGTAAGTTTTATGTTTTACTTTAACATTTGCACTAACATGTGGTTATTATTGTGACCTAGAGGTTTGTTAACTAATACTAAATATTTTTTTGCAACAAGTTTCAAGTGCGGTAATTGTACTTGAATATCCTTCTTTGTATACGAGTTCATGAATCCTTTTTCTTTCAGCTGTATTGAGTGCTTTATTAGAGGATATTCATATTTATGATATATGGGAATTCATTGGATGACGCTCTCGAAAATTACCTATAACCGATATTGTAGAGTTTTAACCCACTTTAAATTGTAAGCTTTAATAGCATTCTGAACAGGTTACGTTATACTGTACAACTTACCTGGTTTTATGTTCTTAATGCACTCATACAGGCTATTAAGGATCAGTCCGCAAGAATTATTTTACATATGAAAATGAAATTATGTAAGCCTAATTGATGTAGCCTATTGCCGTTAACCTACTGGCCAACCGGATGGCTGGCCGAGTTCTCTTGGACGAGATACAGCAGCAGCAATGGTTGACCAAACGATCTACAGAAGAGCTGAACGATGTGGCGACACAATGCACAGTTTCTTAGTTTTTGTTTACCAGTTTCCTAATTTACCGATATATGCTTTCCTAGTTTGTTTAGGTTGGTTTATTTAGTTATTTTTTTTCCTAGTTGCGTAAGGATTAGTTTTGCTTTCTTTCCAAGCTGAGGTGCAAACGCTTGTTTTATTAATCAATTAGATAGAAATCCAATGGCTTTTTTTTTTTCCTAAGAAGGAACAATCACGCCACTTTTCTAAAACAATTGTGTGTACTTGTACTTCCTCCAATCATTTTTGAGGGATCTGTACATTCACGGACGATGTTCCAAGGCTGTTTTGCATTATTTCTAAACATGTCTGAGATTTCTTTTTCACGAATCACAAATCCGATCATGTTTAGGTTACTTGTATAGGTAACATTGTTTGAAGACTTTAACAACACTACATTTGTTAGAAAGGGAGGATTGCATGTCTCCTTTTAAAGTACCGGTGCATGTTTGGCTCTCTCTTAATACTCCTAGTTAGTAGGTAGGTTGCATGCATTCTACTGTAATTTCTCCTGCTGCTGACCTAGGTTGTCAACTCGGATACATATTGTGTATTGATTTGCTTACGTATCGTATAGTGTATTGCGTATTGTATTGTGTATTTTATGATACAGTTGCTCTAGGAATTTAGGTCTATGGATCTAAATCTGTATAGGAACATGATTTAATATAATTTTCCCATAATTATTATTTGTTTCATCTTTACAAGTCCATCTAGTTCCAGAACCCAAATTCTTAAGTATACATTTATCGTCTGAAGTAAAAAACCCGATACTACCTATCATCCTATATATATATCGTATCGGATCGACCAATACATAGTGATATGGTAGTATCTTGTATCATAAGATACACATCTAGTGCAAGATAACTTACAACATAGCTGCTGACCATTGAATGCCATTACACATCATAACTGTATAAAATACATTACTCGTTATAACCTTTATGTTTAATTGTTTTTTACATGTTAGACATTTGCCTTTTATAGCAGTATAGGTCTAGATTTCTAACTGCAACTGGTGCATGCAAGGAAAAACCTGCTGAGTTCCATGAGTAGTTACAAAGTGGAACTAGATCACAAAGTGGAACTAGATCTCTACGCATAAACTTCCATCCAATCCAATTGATATATGTTATTGAGTTGGTAATAAATAACGTAAAATAATTCAAGAAAATCTTTGAATGGTCTGGGATGCATGTAGTTATTGGTTGAGAAATCATGTAACCACTCTAGTTACAAAGTGGAACTAGATCTCTACGCATAAACTTCCATCCAATCCAATTGATACATGTTATTGAGTTGGTAATAAATAACGTAAAATAATTCAAGAAAATCTTTGAATGGTCTGGGATGCATGTAGTTATTGGTTGAGAAATCACGTAACCACTCTAGTACAGCAGTCGGTAAAATGGTAGGGACGTGTGAATGGCCTTGGGAATTGTTGAGTTATTGTGTGATGAGTCTGATGACTGATGTTTATTTCCGAAAAACTGCAACTGGTGCATGCAAGGAAAAACCTGCTGAGTTCCATGAGTAGTTACAAAGTGGAACTAGATCACAAAGTGGAACTAGATCTCTACGCATAAACTTCCATCCAATCCAATTGATATATGTTATTGAGTTGGTAATAAATAACGTAAAATAATTCAAGAAAATCTTTGAATGGTCTGGGATGCATGTAGTTATTGGTTGAGAAATCATGTAACCACTCTAGTTACAAAGTGGAACTAGATCTCTACGCATAAACTTCCATCCAATCCAATTGATACAGGTTATTGAGTTGGTAATAAATAACATAAAATAATTCAAGAAAATCTTTGAATGGTCTGGGATGCATGTAGTTATTGGTTGAGAAATCATGTAACCACTCTAGAACAGCAGTCGGTAAAATGGTAGGGACGTGTGAATGGCCTTGGGAATTGTTGAGTTATTGTGTGATGAGTCTGATGACTGATGTTTATTTCCGAAAAAGACTGAAGTGGAAGTACTTCTAACTCAACATTGGGGCTCTACACAATCCTGTTTTGGCAAATACTAGCTACAAATTCTTATGTTCGTTTCACTACGGTATTTCCTAACAAGGTCCTGGTTGTCTTATTGACTATTAATATTGTTGATGATAACAATATTGATTCTAGTAAAGTTCCCTGTTATGTCCTTATAAGGCCATTATGTCTCATATCAGGATAACACGTCACATAGTAGAAAGATTTCAGGACCATAATAGGTAACTCTTTATTATAATTTTCCTTCTACTATTACTTTGTTATTACCTATCATCTTCATCTTCCTGATGCTTTTTCTTAGAAGCAAATCCTTTCTATATATGATAAACCAGTCAAGTTGCATTGTTTCCTAATTACCCCACATCCATAGTTCGTGGGTATTGCGATCTAATGCCTTGTGTTCTATATCTCTTGAAAAACTGTGCAGGGTTGGAAAATCATTCAAATTGGAGTCATTCTGTAGATGTTACAATCGAGATGATGTTACAAAGGTCCTAAATGCGATCGATTTAACTACAAAAGATGCATCAATATACACTGAAATCTGCAGACGTGTATCAAAATGTTTGGAAGTCCCATTCGTCACCACTCAATCTATAAGAAATGAACCTATCCTGGATCATCGGGTCAATCAGCAAGCTGCTGTATCTTATTTGTCCTCACCACTTATCATGCTTAAGAGGACTGCTAATGGATTGACAAACTTTTCTGAAGGAAATCCTGATAATAGGGTTGTCATATGTCAGAGGGATTGCAGCATTGATGCAAAGGAAAATTGTTCTATTGTAGAGTTAATGGACAAGGCAGAATTTCCAGATTTGGTGAAGCAGGAAATAGCAAGCCACAATATGTATACCAATGGAGTTCCAGAAGTTGTGAAAGAGAGACAATTCACATCTGGAAATGCCATCCTAAATGTTCAAAATTTGTCCTCAGTTACACAAACAGAGATTGGCGAACAGCAGGGCAATAAGTCTCTTGTTACTTTTAAGTCGTGTTACTCGAAACAACCCACATCTGCAGATGAATTGATCTTGTTGGATGCTGCAACTTATGGTTCTGGAAACGAGAAAGTTATGCTTAAGGAAGATACAGGTAGCTCTACTTCTTCAAGAAAGAATAGTTCAGTTAGTACACCAACTGAAAGTAGAATTGGGCTTCATAATGATAATGAGAAGTATAGAAATGAAAGTTATAGGACTTCAAATAAACCACCTGTTGACAAGCCACAGGCTTACATAAATCAGTATATTCAAGGTGAAGTTGCTGCATCTGCTGCTGCTAATTTGGCTTTTCTTGTATCTGAGAAGAATACTGTTTTAGAGCCACATGTTTCTTCTGATCCTTGGGAAATTTTGGCTGCAAACACTGCACTTCAAATGAAAGCATTTTCAAAGGCAACATCCAATCTTTTGTGGCCAAGTCTTGGGAAGCAGGTCATTGAGATCTCAAGAGAAAGATGTGGCTGGTGCATTGCATGCAATTTCCCAGTTACTTGCAGAAAGCAGTGTTTATTAGACTTGGCCATGAATGATTCTGTTAAATGGTTTGCAAGAAGTTTCAATGGCCTACTCCCGAGTAAGCATATAGAGAGCAACCTTCCTCTTATTGCAACAAAAATTGAACACATGAAGGAGAGATTGCAAGGTTTAATAGCTGGCCCATTGTCAGATGGGGAGTATAACAAGCAGTGGCATAAGTTACTAAGAGAAGCTTTCAGCTGCAATGCATTGAAGTTTCTATTACTTGACGTGAGTTACTAGGATACTTGTAAAAAAATAAAAATAAAAATAAAATTTATATATATATATATATATATATAGAGAGAGAGAGAGAGAGAGAGAGAGAGAGAATAAGGGAGGTGAGATGGCACCTTACTCTAAAAACTAAGGTGGCGGTGACGTGGCACAATCTCAACCACACAAACGAGGGAAGGGGGTTAAGTGCAAATTGCCAATTATGAAATGTGTGGTTGGGATTGTGCCACGTCACCGCCACCCTTGTTTTTAGAATGAGGTGCCATCTCACCTCCCTTATTCTCTCTCTCTCTCTCTCTCTCTCTCTCTCTCTCTATATATATATATATATATATATATATATATATATATATATGTGGGAAGGGACCGGGTGACATATACAATTTGACATATAAAAAAAATGCAATCTCAGCCGTATATCAACATAAATTAATGGTCAGATTTATATAGAATATGAGTTTCTATTAAATAGTGGATTGTATTAATTAGTGGGATATGCAATTAATGTGTTGTGATTGTTGGAAAAGGAAACTACCATTCATAATTGTAGTTAGTGGCCACATTAGACAAATCTGAACCATTAATTTATATTGATGTACGGTTGAGATTGCGTGTTTTTTAGATGTCAAATTATGTGTCACCCGATCCCTTCCCTGTATATATAGGTTGCTTGTAATTCTTGTGTGATCTTAGTCTGTTACTTATCTTAGCATAGCTCTCTCTTATTTGTAATATATTGTTTTCTTTCAGCATCCTGATATGCATTTGCATAACATTGACTTTTTAGTAATTTGTCATATATTGTATCCCTTGAGTTTCCCTTTAAATGGTAAGTATTGTTTCTTCACTGTTCGTGTCCATTTTGAACATTTGGAACAATGTCAATTAACCATATCTGCAACCTTTTGGCCTCTTTCTTTAGGTTAAAGTGATATTTGCGATTCTCAAGGTTTTTTGCTAATTAAAATTACTAAATACGCTTGCCAGCTTGCAAAGGAACTTGTTTCCTTCCCCAACATTTCTCTCGTCATCATCATAATGGGGTCGTTGACTTGCTATGGAGCATAAGAAAGCGCCATACAAGATTTGAGAAAATTTTATGACCGTCTGTTGGCCTACTGTCAACCATCTATGTTGGTGCCAAATTTCAAGCGAAGGTAGCTATGAGCATGAGAGGGCCATGAAACTTAGATGGCCAGTTGGTAGGTCGGTAGACCTACCTTTTGGATTGCAGTTTAAGCTCATACAACCAATTAGCACCCTCTAGGTTCCCCTAGATTATAGAGAATCTAAACCAATACGTGATGATATAATTTGCTACAGTGAATTACATTCATCTTTACGACACATTATGCCAAAGAGTGAAGGAATGCAATCCCAATGCCCCAACATTTCTTTCTGAATTAATATATTAGAGATAACCCTGATCTACTTTCCCTTCGATAGAGGAACGGGATTTTACTATAAAAATCTTCTCTTTTAACATTTGATTTCTCGAGCTATTTTTGCACTGGTTCTACTTGTTTTCTGACTGTTACCACATGATCATGCAAACTGCTAAAACCAAATGCGAATCTTTATATAATTATATTCATAATAAGAAATTGACACAAATAAGACCTGCAAGCTAAGTTTAGGTTCTATGTTAATATAGACGCAATAGCCTCTGTTGGTCCCACTGTCAAGTCAGTTTTAAAAGTCTTTCTACTTTATTTGTGAAGTTTGATTCAGGTACGAGTTTTATCATCCAAGAACTACAAGTTTGTCCTAGAAATCCTCCTTTATGGTCAAAAGATTTAACAGTAATGTTTCTTAGACCTTCCTCAATCTATAGTTCACGTGGGTATTCAAGTCCCTAATTTAAACTCAGGTGGTTATGTCCTGGAGGATACGTCGACCATATTTGTGTTGTTGTTGAGGCATTTATAATTATTTAGCTGTTTATGTTGGGAGAGTGGGCGTTATTTCTTTTTTTATATCTATTGACATGGTATGCATCATATGCAGCTTGAAGAGAGCATCCGTGGGCTTGCATTTTCTGCAGGATGGACTAAACCGGTGGATGACTGGTTGATTTCTTCTTCCATGGATTGTGGTAGCTGCGGTTCTGCAGCTAGTGAAAAACATGGATCTTCTGGAGGACCTAAGAGACAGTCTCTAACTTTTGAATTTAAATATAGTTCTTGTGATAGATCCAAGTCTCTGAAATGGTGGCGAGGAGGGAAGTTCTCGAAGATTGTGTTCCAGAAAGGGGCACTTCATAGTTCATTGGTCAAGAAAGCAGGTCGGCAAGGTAAACTATTCTTCCTCATGAATTTCTCACCTGTCCATATGCTGCATTTAGAAAGACATACCAAAGTTTTATTTGGTCAGGTGGTTTGAAAAGGTTATCTAGTATTCATTATCCTGAAGTCTTTGAACTTCCTAGAAGATCTCAACGGATTGCATGGAGAGCTTCTGTTGACATGTGTAAGAATGCATCTCAGCTTGCTCTTCAGGTAAGTTATGTCCTATCTTTTTCAAGGAAAGTTGTCCTTTCTGTGTCTATTTCTTGAGTCTTTTTCCTCTCAACCTCCTATCAGGTTAGATATCTGGATGCCCATTTGAGGTGGAGGGATCTTGTTCGTCCAGAGGAAAATCCTACTGATGGTAATGAATCAGCTGTCCATGCGATTACTTTCAGAGATGCTGTCATTTGCGACAAATGGATTGCTGAAAACACGATAAGATATGCACTTACTTTTGCCATTCAAACAAGCCTCCCTTTATCTGTGACAAAGAATATTTTGAAAAAAGAAAAAACCAAAGATATGAAAGACAAGTTTTGGTTTTCCGAAAATCATGTTCCCTTATACTTGATAAAGGAGTACGAAGTAAAAGTTGGTGCAAAGTCTTGGCTGGGAATGTTGAGGACGAGTAATTTACCAAGATTAAAGAAAAAGAAGCTAAAATGCTTAGAAGACATTTTGGCATATCTCTCAAAGAGAAGGTACAATACTTCCACAGTATCTGTTACATATTTGCAGTATATTCTTAAGGTAAATTTCTAACTAGCTGTTTCATGTTCGCCCTTTGCAATGTACTTCAGAGGAACTGTCAGATGCCATACTTGTCGGGGTACGGAAATGCTGTGCACTCTAACCTTTGTTTTTTTTCTTTTACCTTTCAAAATCTGCTAAGGTCTAGGGGCTGACATTAATTCGTTTTCTTTTTATCCCTGCTACCCCCTAGGTTATTATCAGAAGGATCTAACGGTAGCTTCCCCTGCTCTCAAAGGTGATCTGGAATTGTTCACATGCATTAAATGTTATCGTGTGAGATTTACTTCACTAATAGGAAGCAATGAACGTATTTGCTTCACTAATAGGAAGTAATAAACATACTTTAAACACGAAGGTACATTCACAAGGGTAGAATCAGCAGCAGGCTTTACACGGTAGACAAGTTGGTGAGATAGAAGTTAAGTCAGAGAATGTTTTCTGCCTCTGCTTCTATCTTTGATGTAAAGCTAAACACGGTGGACAAACTGTTGCATATGGTCATTACCAGAAGTGGAAACACTACGAGTCTTGAAAGGATTTCAGGAAAACAGATGTTATACTTGAGCTGAAGGAGGGCATTAGTCCTTCATGTTTGTTTCTCTGCAACAAGCATTACAATCCTGATCTGATATATGTCTTGTAAGTATGGATGTGAGAGTTCTGAATCTATATAGGAATATTGGAAATTTTATTTACTGACTGATGCCTATTCCTCGCTTTATCTGTTGCAGATTGGTCGCTACAAACATATTTGCTTCACTAATAGGAAGCAATGAACATACTTTAAACACGAAGGTACTTCCCTAAGGGTAGAATCAGCACCAGGCTTTACAAGGGAAGACTCTGAGCAGTATAACCAACTTGGTAAAATAGAAGTTCAATCAGAGAATGTTTTCTGCTTCTGGTTCTTCTAAGTCTGAATGTAAAGCTAAACACGGTGTAGAAAGTGTTGCATATGGTCTTTACAGATGTGGAAACACTGCAAGTCTTGAAAGGATTTCAGGAAAAATAATGTTATACTTAAAGGAAGGAGGGCATTAGTCCTTCGAGGTTATTTTCTCTGCAACAAGCGTTAACATACAGATATGATGTATGTCTTCTGTGAATTGTGCTATAGTAAGTATGGATGTGAGAGTTCTGAATCTATATAGAAATATTGGAATTTTTATTTATTAACTGATGCCTTCCTCCCATTATCTGTTGCAGACTGGTAGCGTAAAGCTGCTTAGGAACTCAAGGAATACCATATCTTGTTTTCTAAGCTTCAAGTAGCGCAAGTAACTAAGAGTTATTATGATGATGACTTCCAAGCAACTAAGAGTTCCAGCCTGTTAATGAGTGGGAACTCTGATAAAAGTAGAATAGACCCTAATGAAGCATCAATGACTGGTGAGTGATGTAAACCCATCGTGCAACACAGAACTTGTTAGAATTTGATCGTCCCACTTCTCCATGTAAGCCCTTATATATATATATATATATATATATATATATATATATATATATATATATATAATCTCTATTGCTACTTAATTTCATACACACGTTATATCAGGAAATGTCATTTATTATTGGGTGTACATGTGGATTTTAGTTTCTCATTTTGGTCCATTGTATAGGTTGTCTGATGTTAATCTCTTGTAAGTTGGAAAGAATGCTTGCTGGTAAGTGGTTTTTTTTAGTTATGAGTAGATCAGGTTGGGGTTTTATAATTTCACTGGCTATAGGAAAAAAGTCATTTGGAATTCTGAAATTCTGTTATAAGAGAGCAGAGGATGTTCTGGTTGTATTACTGATTCTTATAGTCGACATTAACATATTGCATATACTGGAACTTTGAAGATGTCCTGGCCTCATTTAAATCAAAGTTGAGAACAAGGTATCTATATCTGTCTTGAATAGTGGATGAGTATCAGTATGAGCAGCTTTCTGATCAGAGATGCTATATCGAGTTTCGGCACCTTAGATAAAATCAGAAATGTTGATTGTATTAAACTATAAGAAATGGAAGGTTAAAGCTTAAACTTAATTCCATTAGTTATTCATATATTTTTATGTTGGATTCTGTGAATAATAGCAAACATGCATGATTTATGAAATAATAACATCATAAGTGCAATTTAATAGGTAAGTAGTCCTGAAAACCTTTTTAAAAAAAAACAATGAACGGAAAAGCAAATCAAGTTGGATAGTTTCTTCTCAATTTTAGTAAATTCTGGCAGTTTGTACCAATTTGGAAAATTTCCGATAAGTTTTGGCCAATTTGGGAGGAGTTTTGGACAGTTTGGCAACTTATAGAATATAGGCAATCTCTGCCACTTTTTGACTAATTGTAGGACGTAGCAGACTTGAATCTGATGCATACTTTCTAATATTATCCCAATGCCGGATGTATTGGTCAATGCAATCAGGTTTCTCCCAATCTGTAACAATACATAAATGCTCATTAAGTATCCGCCGATGATGTTTTAAAGCTAGCTTTAGTTATAGAGGATTGGTGAGAGATTTTCAGTATTTTTCTTTAATATCCTTTCTCTTTGAATCTAGATGGAGGCTCTTCATCTGTCAGCCTAGTTGTTGATCTATACTTTCGTTTAATTTTGCAGTCTCTTTCAAGGGGTCTTGAAAATGGTGAGAATCTGACAGCTGCATTATACCAGAACAGTACCCAACTTCTCTTGGAAATGCCATATTGAGAGCTACACCAGAGTTAATAGCGTGAGAAGGTTGATCCCATTAAGGTAACACATCCAAGCTTTAACTGCACATAACTGTATATAATGTTAGATCAAGCTGTTTTTATTACACACTTGGTTTTGGCTGGTTAATGGTTTAATCAGATGTCCAATTAATTGCAATTAGATGAACACTTGGAATTTTCAATCCCTTGAGGGAACATGTGGACAATAGAAGTACAAGTACAGTGGCTACTGCCTAAATGGCTAAATGCAAGTTCTAATTCCTTTTAAGACTTATTTACCTGTCTTTACTTATTATTCATAGATGGAAATAGGGAGTGTGGGCTCCCATTATTGTCAAAAGAGAAAGTTCAAACGAAATAAATAACCAACATGTTTTTAATAAATAACTGACGATAAATGAGAGGTTTATTGTGACACAACACAATTAATATCAAATAGTTGGTATATTCCAATCAGCTTTTCTGTTAATTAGCAAGTACTTTATTGTGATATCTCGATTCTAATTTACGGATTGTCTGTTCAAAATCTTCTTCATGTAATTGATATTGTATCAGTTTATATTTGTTTGCGCTTGAAGTCATAAGATGGTTCATACAATACTGGACGTTGGGACTCTCGGACCTGATTTTGAATCTGAAGAGGAATACTTTTGTGGTGATGATCTTGTTCTCTTGATTGCATTGATTTAAGCGAAATGGATTACATGTCATTATTTTAGTGCTATATGTAACTTTTGTATACAGAAACTTTTTTTTGTCTGTTCCATGAGTCGTTTTCCTCTCGACTTCCTATCAGGTTAGATATCTGGATGCTCATTTGAGATGGAGGGATCTTCTTCTTCAAGAGGCAAGTCCTGATGGTAATGGGTCAGATGTTGATGCGATTACTTTGAGAAATGTTGTCATTCGCGACAAAAGGATTGCTGGAAACAAAGTATGCTGTGCACTTAGTTTTGCTGTTCAAAGAAGACTCCCTTTATGTGTGATGAAGAATATTTTGAAACAGAAAAATACCCAGGATATGACTTACAAGTTTTGGTTTTCTGAAATCATGCTCCGTTATACTTGATAAAGGAGTATGAAGTAAAACTTGGTCCCATGCCTTGGCTGCAGGATGTTCAGGTCCAGTAGCTAATGAAGATTAAAAAGAAAGAAGCTAGTGCCTTGAAGATATTTTGGCAATCTCTTACGGAGAAGGTACCAATACATCCACACGTTCTATTGCATATTTACAGTATATTCTTAAGGTAAACTTGCTGTGGTTTAAGGAGGGATACTATGGTTTAAGGAGGCAAGTCTACGTCTTGCAGCGACGGTGTGACATGTGTGACGAGAGCGTAACAGACACACCTTTGAGGGACTCCAAACTTCTTCCATTAGGATTTTACACAATATTGAATTTGATGTTGGTGCTATGACACCTCTATGAGGTGCTAAAAATGTATAATGTGATATTTTTTGATGGATGAATAAATTTTTACCTTTGTTCCTATATATATATATATATATATATATATATATATATATATATAATATTTTTTTTTCGGTTGATGCCCTAGCTCTCTCCCTATGGCGGCCGCCTACATCCCCGCTGGGGAAGCCCTCGCGCTTCCCCCCCCCTCCGTCGTCGCCGCCCCATCGTGGTCGACGTTTGCTACCCTCCTCGTTCTCTTTCCCTTCGCGTATTCCCCCTCCTCCGCTGTTCTCTACCGTTCTGGTGTCTCGTCATTTTTCGACGAGCGCCCGTCGCGCTGGGGTGGCATTAGCGTAGGTCCCCTTGGGTGCCGAGAAGGTGGACGGCCTTCTTCGGTCCCCACAACTTCCGGTTGCGACGCCTTTGGCCGGATCCAGACCATTCCCGATCTGTCCTGTTTTGGCGGTGTCACGTCCCGCTCCCAGAATATTGGATAAACACGGGGACTGACATGGCCAACCGCACCTTGCAGAATACCGAAGCAAGCCGCAATGTGTTAAGGTTGTCTAGAAGACAAATGGGTGAACTCTAGCATGCTATGACGTCAGTCCTAAGACCGATAAATCCTATTATCTTAATCCAACAACACAAATACAATAGTATATCATACATGAAAGTAAAGAGGCGTCCCAAATTACATGTCAAATATGATCATGAAGCTAATGAATACAAAATGCTGCACTAGCAGAGTATAATAATACATGATCAAATATATCAGCCATGGTCTAATATATACATCATGTTGACTGCAGTCTCAAAAATATAAGGAGCTAACTCTGTCCCTTGCTAAACACCACAAAATAAAGTAATCAAGACGAGGGGTGGAAGAAGGAAACCCATTCGCGAGCTTCGACCGCAGTCCTACGAGTGCTAGCTATCTTGCTGGAAGTGCGGTGGATCCTGGTTCTCTTCGAGGTAACATGACCATGCAAAGCCAGTGGGGTCAGAACCCCAAGCAACAAGTACCACAAGGAGCTCAAGGTAATAGACCAAACACATCACAACATAAGTAGAAAGAGAAAAAAAATAAATGCTGATCGAGACTTGTACGGTACCAATGTACTTGTCTCACGAATAATACTTGAAGAACTGATAACAAGTACAAAAATTATGTAAGGCGACGGGCGGCAAGAGAGCATATGAACTACTCTGGATTGGGACCACAACCCTTAAACCAAATAAGGACCGGGATTGCAGACCTTCATCCGAGCAGAACTTAGCACCCTAACCACGCGCCGGGAGAAAATAAAACTAGAAGAGCGAGCTATAATGAAAGTAACATCATTCATCGTACGGCCAAACAATTTTACTGCTTGCTACGATTAACTAGCTAGGGTTGTTATAGACATTAATTACTAAATGCATGTTTTTAAGAATATTGCTACCATCGACACTACAGTTAACCCGGATGGTCAAGGGTACGCTTGTCGAGTAAACTTAAATGCACATTCAACCATACAATAATATAACTTGTTACTTGTCATAAACTGAAATTGAACTTATAAGCATAAACTTAAACTTGTAATCATAAACTTGCTTTATAAACTTGTCTTGTAACATAAACTTGTCTTGTAAGTGCCGCAGCACGCGGAAACATGGTCAGTCATGGAGCCCTTGCCTAGCAGGGTTGTTCCATGCTGCATGGGGCCTTTAGAGATCGGGGTAGCAGGTAGCATAATATTCTTTCCTTCCAATGATTTAGGTAAATCTTATCTTGTTTAATCATTACTAAATTATTTCAAGTTCTTGAGTCGTGGACACTTGAGAACTCCCTAGAATGACGAGTCACGAGTACGAGCTTTTCACGGGTTATCGTATTCGCGATACGCGATACATTGGACAATACTCACACTCGATTGTCCGATACCAAATGCAATGGATTTTCATACACAAACAATTTCACGGTGTCGTGAGGAGTGTGAACTTGTACATAAACTTGTCTCGTGAACTTACATGCAAAACTTGTCTGGTAACATAAACTTGTATCGACATAAGGAAGCACACAACAATAATCACTAAAAGAAAATATTAAATGAACATAATTAAAGGGAACGCAAAATGCGCACAAAAATTCTTGGCCACATGCGCCCACTGGCTGCATGGACTCACTTGCCGCATGCGCTCACTGGCCGCATGCACTCACTGGCCGCATGTACCCAATTGCCGCATGGACTCACTGGCCGCATGCTCAGGGTTAAAGTCTACTCCTTGGGGCAAGTGCTGAGTGATGGGTCAATAATGAAGTGTCAGTGAAGTGACATAAAGTGATTGATGTGACAGGCCGTAAAGTGTGTTAGAAAGAAAAGGCAAAACCATAGAAAGATGTGCAAGGGCGAAGCAGAGTTATGCGGCAAAAGAGGAGGCGCATAGTACCAATGCCGCATAAGATCTGCTTGCCGCATGGTCAGATTGCCGCATAGATGCCCCTCTTGAACTTAGCAAATTTTTCATTCATTCAGCGAGTGAAAACACAAGCAGTTCAAGGATCAGCTCCAAAATACTCTGTGTAATGTACAGTCATGCATCCAACAAGATGGACGCATGCTGTCAGTATGCAGCAAGGAGTTCAGGCCGCATAACCCTCTCGGGCCGCATAACGCTCTCTGCCGCATAAGTCGTTGGCCGCATGAATTCGGCTTCTCCAACAGCAGGTTCAGCCATGACCGAAAGCTCCAAAAATTAAAATTTTGTTTCCTTCATAAAATCTTCATTTTAACTCCAAATCAAGTGGAACAAAATCCAAATTACACTAAATGAAATGCTCTATCATAAAGAATAACTAGTTTTTGAAAACACAAGTTTTAATAGATCAAAACTAATGAAAACTCATGGAACCCATGAAAAATTCAAACTTAAAAACTCAGATCTACAAAAATCTATACATCCAAATCCAAAACTCCAAGAACTAAATATGATCAGCAACTCAAGGAGAACATTTTCCATCAAATACATTTTTTAAAACAACATATATATGAAAAATCCGAAAATTCATGACTTCACCATTGAGCAAGATGTACTTGCCTAAGAGTCCAACGACCTCTTCCTAGCTAGGTCCGGTGCTAGGATTCAGTTAGGGGGTGAGTGAGAAAGGAGCAAGGAAGAAGGAAATGAAAATGAAGGAGGAGAGAGAGAAAAGCTCATATATATACTATAAGAGGAGAGAAAAAATGGTTTAGTCATGAGTTTAGTCAAACGAACCGAACCAAGTGTCTATTCTACATGCGGGTCCTAAACCGGGTCTATGGCAATGCCAATAGGTATTCTACTGGTCTCGGGTAGTCTCTCTCAACAACAGGAAAAACAATAAATAAAATGACAGAAATCAACATGAGAAATACAGCTGGAATACATTATCAGGAAAAATTAAATTTTAGAAATTCAAGAAATACCAAATCTGGAATCGGGTGTGACAGGCGGCTCCCCCCCGGATCCCCCCGATCAGGCCCCTTCGATGGCTTCAGTGGCCCCTGTGGTAGGGGCTGACAGCTCTTCGGCCTTCGCTTTGGAGGTCTCCCCACCCATTATGCTCGGATCTGCCGTCCCCTCTACCGCTCACACCACCCCTCCTTTAACCTTTGCTCAAGGGTTAGGGAATTCTTCCTCCCTTTCTCGCACTGCCCTTCCCGACAGGCTTACAGAATTCTTCCAAGGCGAGCCGGTCGTCGCCTTTTCAGAGGATGAGCGTCAGCTTCTCCGACTGCTTGCGATGGCCCGCATCGGAAAATTTTCTGTCAAAAGGCCTCCCGTCGACGTTGTGATAAGAGCTTTCGCAGCCTTTGGCTTCGCTGGCGTGGTTCGTGTCGGCGTCATTGATCACCGGCTCATCAGCATTCGTCCGCAAACGGAGGCAGATTTTCTTCGCCTGCGGTCGCGACCCATTTGGTTTGTGGCGACGCCTATGTGGGTTTTCAGGTGGACAATAGATTTCGACCCGGCAATTGAATCGTCCATCGCACCCGTTTGGGTGAATTTCCCATCCCTTCGTCACCAGTTGTTCGACGAGTCTGTTCTCTTCCAGCTGGCTAAGCGCTTCGGGAACCCTCTCAAATCGATAAGGCGACTACAATGTTTAACCGGCCTAGTGTCGGCCGTGTTTTCGTGGAAGTGGATCTTAGCCAGCCCCTTCTTGCTCGGATCCGTGTGCTCCTCCCAGGTAACCGGAGTTACTGGCTAGTGTGCGAATTCGAGGACCCCCCGGATTTTTGGGTTATTTGTCATTGCATTGGCCATTCCTCGCCGGCTTGTAAAGCCGCTCCCATGGCACAGTTCCCAGTATCGTCCCCATCGTCTAGGCCTCGGGAGTCCGGGTTCTCTTCTCCTGGGCAGGAAACGTATCCGGCGGGTGCCATCAAGCCTACGGTTTGCAGTTCTTATCCCATGGGACTGTCGCCACAGGTGGACGCTGGGAACTTTTGTTCTGGGCAGGAACCGGCTATGACGTTTGCTTCCAAGACTCCGGTATGCAGCACTCAAACTCAGACTTTGTGTGCTTCCCCTACTTCCCCGCCCTCTTTCTGCAACCCACTTGACGTTGGTTCTGCAGTTACTCCTCCCTCAGTTGTGGTCTCAGAACAGGCAGGATTTCCTATCCATTTGGAGGCTGGTGAAGGGTCCCAGGGCTCGTTCGCCCCTACTACGTTAGTAGGAGTGCCCCCTTCGCTCACTCTGGCGGTGCAGGCGGTGCAGGTGGATGGTAGTCTGCAGCCTCCTTCTGAGAAGTCGGAAACTACTCTTCAGTTAGCGGGAGGGCAGTCCTCTGTAACGCCGGTGATCATGGGGCAGACCGACATTGAGGCCCCATCTCCGGTGGCGAGAGTCTCGCTTGGCTCGATCGAGGCGGCAGTGACGTCATTCTTGGTAGGGGATGAAGGGGTGCCGGATGATGGTGGTGTTCAGGAGCCCCTCGAGCCGTTGAGTCAGTCAGAGATTAGGGCTCAGATTAGGGCTCTTGCGGATGGGATTGTCTGTGCGGAGGGGCGCCATGTAGCGGTTGAGGATCAAGCAGCGGAGTTTCAGACCCCCTTGGAGATGGCGTGGGTATACCCTCGTGGGAAACTTGTTCCTTTGTCGCTTTCTGGTGGTTGCAGTTGGGCTGATGAGAGTGAGATCGCGGAGGCGGAACCTTTACGAGCAGTCTCTGGACCTAGGACGGTGTCTGCGGCTAGAGCGGAGGTTCCTACAGGGTCGAGTCTGGTGCCAACGGCTAGTCTGCTGGGAGCTGCACCGAGAAGCGCCCCCGGACCAGGGAAGGTTGAGAAGGCTAGGAGATCTAAAAACCCAACAAGAGTGACTTCGCAGCAAATCATGAATCTGCGGTCATCATCCTCGACCCGAGCCAAAGCTCTCGCCAAAAAAATTAATTCAGGGCTTATGTTGATCGACCACTGCCTTTTCTGATAAGTTTTGGCTAATTTGGAATAGTTTTAGCAACTTACAGACAATTTCAGCCACTTTTGACTAATTGTGGCCTGTATCATACTTAAATCTCACAAATACTTTCTAATATTATCCTAATCCTGGAGGTATTGGTCAATATGATCAGGTTTTACCCGAATCTGGAATGATATGTTAACACTAATCCATATTGGTTCATGCTTTAATTCTTTCTTAGATAAGAGATGGTAGGTGATAGATTTTCATTATATTTGTTCAATATCTTTTTGCTTTTGAATTTTGATAGAGACTTTTCATGTCTATGCTAATTATTAATCTACACTTTTGTTTCATTGTGCAGTCTTTTAAAGGGATATTGATAATGACGATAATCCGGAAGCTGTATTACTTCTCTTGGAAATGCTATATTGAGAGCCGATGCCACAGTCATAGTGTGAGAAGGTTGATCCCATTAAGGTAATGCGTCCAAGCTTCAACTGCACATAACTGTATAGAATCTTTACTATCCTTTTCTTTTATTTCACACTCGGTTTATGGCTGGTTACTGATTACTAAGATTAAATTTATCATCCGATTAATTGCAATTACACTGCCGCTTGGAATTTTCGATCTTGTGAGGGATCATATGGGAAATGGAAGTACACTTACATAGGCTACTGCTCAGATGAAAGTTCTAATTCTTACTGTCTTATCTTATTATGCATGGATGTAAATGGGGGGTGTCTTTATTGTGAAAGAACTCGAAATATGGTAAAGCCTGATTGATGAGGTATCAAATAGTTGGCATCTTCTAGCATAATACTTTACTATGGAATCTCGACTGGAAGAATTTTGTATACAATATTGTGAAAGAACTCAACTGCGTAGACACGGGCGGACACAGAAGGGGTCGAGATCCCACTGAAAATGCAATAGCAGCGAAATTATATATATATACACCTCATTGCTGCAACTAGTAAGCAATAAGACATGAAATTATATTTGGTTTGAAATAGAATTTGAATTGGTAAAGAAAAGAATATTGGACATTGCTGCAACTAGGAAAATGTTTACAGAACATGGGAAACTGGTTGCTCCTAGTAAGCAGTAAGACATGTAAAATTATACATATATATTTGGGCTTTCTTTACGTTTGAGGTTGAACCCGCACCCCCCCCCCCCCCCCCCCTCTTCTCTTAATTTTCCTGTGTCCACCCCTGTTCATAGATGATTTTTCTGTTAATTAACAAAACCTTCCGCCCATAATTGATATTATATCATTTTCCATTTGGTTATGCAGAAGTCAAGAGCTGGTTGCATATTTGGTTACTGGAGGTGCTGGTTGCTGTGGCTCTTCTGAATCTGGAAGAGGATTACTTTTGTGGCGATGATCTAAAGTCCGATTGATCCTATTGATCTACATGTCATGATTTTAGTGATGTGGAAACTTTTAAGTTCATTGTACTCTGTAATTTTTACATGGTGCTCTTTACCATAACAAAATTAGGATGCATGGCTACCAAAACCAATGACTCGAACAACAAAGATGCATTTGTTTCTTTTGCTTTTGAATGAATGTTGTGTGAATGGGTCAGGCTTGGGATGGGCTTGTTGCAAAAATCTTGAAATAGGAAAACACGGTAGGCAAGCCCACAGTATCAGTCACCCCATTGCCAGTGGTATTTATTTCCGAAAAATCTTGAAACTGGAGGAGTTGGGGTGGACGAACATGATTTGAAGTATTAAAAAATGATATGAAATTCGTTATTGTTACCGGGGACATGACCCTTAACAAAGCCTAAATGGAAGGAGGATGATTTCATAGCTGATCTCAAAATTTGGGATAAAAGACTTTATTGTTGTTGTTGTCGTCGTCGTGGTCTTCTCAAACTCAAAAGAACATATTTTTTTGCACATGCAGACTTGTGAATTTGTGATAAATGAGCCGTGTATATCGGCTTAGGCTGGGTTTGCAATTGCTTAAGGTTGCTGTTTTCTAACAATTTATCAAAAGCTTTGGGAATTCGAATTTGGAACACAGTGGGACTATTGTTGAAAGCAGCGTATGTTGCTGTTTCTGAAGGAGTACGGCATTGCTTAATTTGATTGTTTTTTTTTCTTATGAAAGCAAGTTGTTTGCTAAAAGTTGTTTTTATCTGTTTCTTGATAAGACCAGGTCATATTTGAAACAATTCTTGAATGCACGAGGCGGCTTATTTCAAAGAGATGCTTCTACTTCTGCACAACTACAATAAATTATTTTTTTTCTCAAATTTTTTGTTTCCGATTGTTTGAATCATTTTCTTGAACCATTTCCTTCTTTGATTACTTCTCATGGCCTATTCTGCTTATTTTTTGAAAAATACTTCCAATATTTGATTGCTAGAAACTTATAAAAAATAATTTTGAAGCTAGTTCAATTTGTGGCAGATTTTGAAAGAAGAAGTGACAGGTGGTTATCAAAAGGTGCTTGTGATGTTGTGTTTTGAAAAGTAGCATCAATCCCAAACTAGCCCTTGTTTTGCTTACTTTGAAATGCAGCAGTAACAAATGTTTCTGCTTAGTTTCTGAGGAATGCTACAACTACAACCAAATGCTTATAATTCACTTACAACCGCAATGTGACGGTCATCCATTGGAGGAGGAGGAAGATGTGGGATCCGGTAGCTGTTCGGGTGGTAGCCACGTGACGACCGTTAATTGGAAGAGAGGTGGGGCTGGATGTGGCCCACATAGTAGGGGTTCTTTCGATAAGGTAGTTTGAGGGCAACTTTTTAGGAGACAGGATGCTGCTTTCACATGCTACTTCTTGCTTTTAAAATGTAGCATAGTAAAACTAGGATTTAGGCTGGTTTGATACAAGTTCTGCTTGCTAACAATTACATAAAGTTCCTTCTCCTTGTTATTTGGCTGCTTTTACCTATTTTCTTTCCATCTTCGAAAAAGCAGAAACAGTGTTTCTTAACAACTTATGGTCCTTTCTTTAACAAGCCATTTCATCTTGTTGGAGCCCCACTTTCAAAAGCTGCTTCCTTCTGCACTGTGAAACGAAGAAGCAGAAAAACTTTTCAATTTTGTTCGACGTTGGCGAAGTTATTCTTTTTTAATTTTTTTGTAAAGGAAAAAAAAAAAACATAACGACGCCTGAGAGATTCGAACTCTCGCGGGGAAACCCCATGTACTTAGCAGGCACACGCCTTAACCACTCGGCCAAAGCGTCGTAGTTGCTTTAATTCTGCCTATGCGTATATTTATTCTAATATATTCTCAAATGACTAGCGTTTTGAAAATGCACATTTGAGCCCCTAAATAAATCAAATCACAAGCTTGCTTGATGAAACGTCTATACAAAATGCCTGCGGTGTTTTTCGGATGAAATGTTACTACTACAATCAGTGCCGGTCCTGGGGTAAGCTGGACAAGCCATCCGGCTTGAACAACCCTCCTGGTCAGGGCAACCCCCAGACTCCCAAGTTCCTACCTCTTCGTCAGTAAAGCTTCCACGGCCCATTTCCAACTCATATCTCTCAGTCGAACTAGAAATCCACTATGTCCATATTTTGAGTTCCTACTAGGAAGAATTCGAGTAGCTCAAGGAGAAGAACTCATAATCTGAGTTACACGATACCGTCAGATCCGGAGACTTTCGACGTCGCTGCCATCCCCACTCGCAATCATTTTTTTTTTTTGATTTTTTTTTGTAGTCAAGGGTAGGGACAACCAAATTTAGCACCGGCTAAGACAACCCAATCCTCCGGGCACGTCCCTGACTACAATACAAACTAGTCCTAACTATGGTTAGTATAGCGATGATATGAGTGTGAAATAAATGTTAGCCCTCAATCTGAGGGGATACGTTGTGTCTTGAACTCCCTTAGCCTCCTTCCGATTGTGCAAAGGGAAGAATTTTTTTTTTTTTTTTAATGTGAAACATGAAAGATTGTAATTTGTATCAATTTTTTTTTTCGTTGTTTAGAAATACTTTGAATATAGTCCGAATACATATTCGAGCATATATAGTTTAGTCTTAAATTTTTATAATAAATTTGAAGAGAGTGAATTCTTGGAATGGACGGAGAGAACCATTTCCTCCAACAATTTTTTTTTTTATATCCAAACACAAAAAAAGAATGACTTTTCTTTCTTAAAACTCCGACTCAACAAACGTTATAATTTCAGTTTGATCCCTTGTTTCTCAAGAGTAGCGTAGGAGATACTCTTGCATGATATCACAAGAATTCATGTCTGATTTCTTTTCTAGCAAACATTTATTAAGCATAATTTTTTCAACACTCTTACGTTGTCCGTCTCAGGGGGTGACATGCCGGCCCACAGCCACGTGGCGGCTAGCGATTGGCTTTTCTCGATCCGAATGGACCCGAGCTAGCAGAGGACAATGACTGTCGGCCACGTGTGCGTGGGCTAGCACGGGCACCCCTCTGGAGACGGACAAAATATTATTTTCGTAAATTTTTTTGTTGTAAAACAATATCTTTAGCAGATGGTGCTCAAAACTTTATCTTGGACTCCAAATTGGAACTTATTATTCTACAAAATAATTCTCTACATTCTGAATCTAGAAATTTTCAGACTCAATCTATAGCTCATGTGGATGAAATTGACATAAGAATCTATAAATTGAAATCTTAGGATATATTTTACTATTCTACAAATTGAACTCCTACATTATGAATCTAGAATCTAGAAATTGGGACGAGTCTTCTCTCAGGAAAACATAGTTATCAATATATTTGGAATAATTTGAAGGAATGGCTCACTTCATGATGTGGTTGAAGTGATGGTGATCGTGGTCCCGTACCTATCTATGCTTTAACTTAAAACAAATTCCTCAACAACCTTCGCCCCAAGTTCTTGTCTCCATCCCCATCACATTGTGTCCTACATTGTGTAGATGCGTAACTCAGTTTGATGGTACTAACTTTGTTTCATAGTTAGCCATCGTAATACTGAGTACTAACTTTATCTTGTCTTGTTGAAATGATTTAAATAGTTAGTTTTGTTGGGGTCCAGTCTGAATTTGGTGTTCAAATATGGTCAAAGATTTGATTTGATATAATTTAAAAATCTACACTAAATGTAAGATTTGATTAGATTTTAAATTTTTATCAGATATTTAATTTGACCATATTTGGACGTCCATAATAGATGTTGGGCTATTTTAGGTGTAATATGATTCTTATTTTAAGGTTTTCTATTTATGAAATCTTATTATGACCTAAAATATGATTTCTCATCCTATAAATATAGGAGGAGGGTGGAGGCACAAAATATAGCACAAGTTGTAGATTCGGGGGTGCTCGTCCACAGAAATCTAAGAGAAAGTCCGTGCTTTGCTCTTAGGACTTCGTCATCCAAGACAGAAGGAAGAAAGAGATCTGATCGAGGAGTCGTCGTCTTCGCCCAGGACGATTGCTACTGGTTTGGTGAGTGATTTCAATTGTAATCTCTTTCTTTTCTTCTTAAGTGTTGTGATGGGGTTGAATCTATTAGAAAAATAGTTCAACATTGATTTGTCAATATTGTAATTTCATCTGAGTTATAAATATTAAAATTTGTCCAGTTGACGTAGTCACCGCCACATACTTGTCTTTATCTGTGCTTGGTGTTCGTTAGACAGGGGTTGGTTATCTCAGGTGGGTTGGCCTAAAGTTTCTGCTGCGGGCACTCTCAGACACGGTGTCGGAACGCTTGCAGGGCGTGTCCGATTCTCAACATTTGGTATCAAAGCTACTGATTTTGGTTCTGACAAATATGTCTACGATGCAGATGAACACTCGTATGATCACCCTCACAGGAGAAAATTGGACAATTTGGAAGCAAAGGATGGAGGATCTACTCTGGTGCAAGGACTTGCATGGTCCATTGGAGAGTGACAACGGTAAGCCATCGGACAAAGATGCTGAAGAATAAAAATGACTGGATCGAAAGACCGTTGGATTCATCCGCCAATGGCTGGACGACTCGGTGTTTCACCACGTGTCCATGGAGAGTTCGGCAAAAGCATTGTGGGAGAAGCTGCATTTGTTGTATGAAAGAAAGACGGTTGACAACAATGCATTTTTGATTTGCCAACTCGTCAACTCGAAGTACACGGAGGGTGCCCCAGTGGCACGACATCTGAATGAGGTTCAGGGTATTATCAATCAGTTGTCTGAGATAAAGATGATGATTGATGATGAGCTTCAGGCCCTTTTGCTTTTGAGTTATCTGCTGGAAAGCTGGAAGACGTTGGTGGTGTCAGTGAGCAACTCCGCGCTTGGTGGAGTTGTCACGATGGAGACAGTCAAACTCAGCTTGTTGAATGAGGAGATCCAGTGTAAGCAAGTGGAATCGTCGTAGGAGTCCGCTCTGGTGGCTTCCTACGGAAAGGGAAGACCCAAGTCACAGGTGAGAACAAGGGAGAGTTCTCGGGATCTTGCGACTGTGGACCACAAGGAGGGATGTTATCACTGTGGCGAAAGGGGTCATATCAAAAGAAACTACATGAAGCTCAAAGCTGAAAAAGACAAAGGCAAGGATGATCAGGAGGATCTCACGGCTATGGAAGATTTCATCATCGCAGCAACCGACACAGAGGAACCTTGTGGCATGTGTCATGATGGCAATTGGTTCATGGACACGGGGGTATCGTATCATGCCACTCCATATAGGAGGATCTTCACGTCATACCACGACGGCATGTTTGGACGTGTGAAGATGGGTAACAAGCGGACGGTTGCAGTTGTAGACATCAGTGATGTGCACTTGGCAACAGAGCTTGGTGAGAAGCTCGTTCTCAAGGATGTGCGACATGTACCGAGTTTGTGCTACAACTTGGTTTCGGTAGGGAGGCTGGCAGATGATGGCTGTCGCAGTTTGTTTGTGGACAAAGATTGGATGCTTACGAAGGGTTCCTAACAGCTGGCTCCAGGAGATTTATGTTGTGGCATGTACAAGCTCAAGCCATTGAGTTGTACATGCAGGCCACAAACATCAGATAGAAGCTCGAGGGGTATTCGATAGGAGTTGGATCGTCGGAAACTTGCTGAGGAGGAGCTTCGAGATACTTTGAGGATTACGTAGGATTCGGTTCGTCGAGACAAAGCGACAAATGATGATGAGTCGAAGATTGTGGGTCAGTCTGTCGGTCCCATGACAGCTGGCCGATCTTCAGGTGGGGGTTGCTTCACGGATCCGATTTTGGTGACGGATGGTTTGCCAAAGCTTCACGGAGCGACATCGGTTTCAGCAGTTCGAGGCCAGGGAGGAGATTAAAGTTTGCAGCAAACTCAATCTGAGGCTGGAGCATCATCATTCATACAGTTCAGGGAGAGCTGTGGGTCATCGACGGCATGCACTGTGCGTGATGCTCTGCTCAAGGACGCATGTGTATGGGGAGCTTCAAGTTCGAATACGAAGGTGGGCAGATTCAGGAGTTCGGATACGAAGGTGGACAGATTCAGGAGTTCGAATCTCGGGAGAATCGTAACTCCGCTTGGTTGGGCCAGCCAACGGTGAAGAAGCTCGTCGGAACGTTAACACGTTTCGGTGGAATATGGAAGTCAAGGACAAGCAGCCAAGACTCACGGTGAGGCTGATAGTCAGAGACTTTGGTCTCAGCCGTGTCATTGATGTCGACAGAATCCCAGTGGTACAGAAGGTGCTACGCATGTTAGTTAGTGTTAACGTGACTGTCGAGGAGCTGGAGACGAAAGAAGATACAAAGCAACTCGGGGGATCGGAGATCGGTAGCATGGGAGAGCAGAAACTCTATCGCGGGATGACATGCATGGAGTCCAGTTGAGAAGCCATGTGGTCAACACTTTCTCATCAGACTGAAGGAAAAGATTGTTGGGGTCCAGTCTGGATTTAGTGAATTTTGGAACCCAAATATGGTCAAAGACTTGATTTGATATAATTTAAAAATCTATATTAAATGTAAGATTTGATTAGATTTCAAATTTGTATCAAATATTTAATTTGACCATATTTGAACGTCCATAATAGGTGTTGGACTATTTTAGGTAAAATATGTTTCTTATTTTAAGGTTTTTTTATTTAGAAAATTTTATTATGACCTAAAATATGATTTCTCATCCTATAAATATAGGAGGAGGGTGGAGGCACAAAGTATAACACAAGTTGGAGATTCGAGGTGCTCGTCCATATGAAATCTAAGAAAAAATTCGTGCTTTGCTATTAGGACTTCCCCATCCAAGACAGAAGGAAGAAAGAGATCTGATCGAGGAGTCGTCGCCTTCGCTCAGGGAGATTGCTACGGGTTTGGTGAGTAATTTCAATTGTAATATCTTTCTTTTCTTCTTGAGTGTGGTGAGGGGGTTGAATCTATTATGGCAAATGGTTCAACATTGAGTTTGTCAATCTTGTAATTTCACCTGAGTTATAAATGTTATGATTTGTCCAGTGACCAAGTCACCGCCATATACTTGTCTTTATCTGTGCTTGATGTTCGTTAGACAGGGGTTGGTTATCTCAGGTGGGTTGGTCTAAAGTTTCCGCTGCGGGCACTCTCAGACACGGTGTCAGACTTGTCTGATTCTCAAAAAGCTTGTTGTAAGCTAGCTGAAAATGTGGACAAAGTACCATCAAACGAGTTGTTTAATAAAAAAGAGGGGACTGGATCATGTTCCTTTTTTTTTAAAAATAATGATAGTCTTGTATGCTTCATAGAAAAAGAATTGCTTAGTAGTATTACAAATGATGTTGTAGTTAAAAGGTTTCAAAGTATAAAAATTCGTAGAGAACAATTGTGAAATGTAATACTTTATTGTATAAAAATAATACTATTTAATATATTATTATATTATTATTTCTTAAATTTTTTTTTTTCCGTTGCTCCGAACCCTTTTATGATTGTGCTTCCAGTAGATTGTAATTCTAGATCTGCCACTGTCCATTGTTATTGTAAAACTCTATTGATTCAATTGATTTTATTTTTTGTTCAATACTCCCTTTTTTTTCTAGACAGCACCAAAAAAAATTCCAAACTAAGGTCACTTGAGATATTCTATTTTTCATCTTTATGTATAAAAACTTAGGAATTGAAAGTACCCAACAAAAAATGTTAACCAGCTTTCAATATAAATCATTAATTGCTGAAAGAATAATTTCAATTCCGAACAAATTTTTCAGCAATATAACCTTATGCTCTTAGTTTAACAATTTTTCCAGCAGCTCACGTTATAGAAACGGAACAATATTATGTATTAAAACTTATTCTCTTATTAATATTGCCATTAATAATTAAAAGGACTAATTAGAGTTTAGACGCTGGACTTTATACCACTTAGAGTTTAAGTCATGATTTGTCCAATTGAAAATTTTAGAATCTGAACTTTTATTATTATTTTTATTTTTTCCATTATAACCTTTTTCATACGATTGACAACGAAACTTTGCTATATAGACTATGAAGGTTAATGGAAAAAAATAAAATAAATAATAAAAATTCAGATCTAATTTTTTCAATTGGACAATTTAGGACTTAAACTCTAGACTGATATAAAATTAGGGTCTAAACTCTAATTAGCCCTTAATAATTATATTAACCAGTGGGGTGCAACTTTCAAGGCAGGGGCGGCTTGTCCACTCCCTCCAGCGGTCTGAACCAAGCGGTCTGATCCAAAACCGACTCCACCCCGTCTTGACCGGCCGGTTCGCGAGCTAAAGCTGATCCGGCTTGGGCATCGGCCGGGCCGAAGACCCGGTTCGAGGATGTGGGCTCCAGTAATTATTCTTCGTCGGACCGCTGTCGACAGCGTGGTCCGGGACCACGGCCGACCGGACGTGCTCCTCCACGTTCTTGTCGTACGTCGTCGACCAGTAGTGGCGGTGGGCGACCCCTCCCCTTCAAAAAATAATATATATAAACAAATCATCCATTAATAACTCTACCCGTTAAGAAATCAAGAAAGGCTGGTAAGTACCGTACTGTAAATACTAGTAACGTGCGCGTGTATTGCATATGCGTAAAAAAAATTGTTGAAAAAAAAAATTCAATACGAAATTATTACAAATATTGTCCTTACTAGAAATCGTACTCAAGAAATCAAGAAAAATACTTCCTATCTTAAACACTAGAGTTAGAATTATTTAATTATAAATAAATAAAATTAAATAGTTAAATATTAATTATATTAAAATAAAAATGATTGAAGTATTTAAATACGAATTAGACAAGTTCCATTACAGGAGTAAAGAAGAGAAATAGAGAGAGAGAGAGATGAACCTCATTAGCGGATTCGGATCCTTGGACTGTACAGTGCCGATCTGGATCACAACCCGCTTTCCGAAACTCCTAGCTGCCATCAAATTGTTATCGGAGCTCCGATAAGAAAAGTAGGAGGAGGGACACAGAAAATGCTCAACGAGTCTCTCAAAGGGATGATTGCTACTTATATAGCGCTCTTTCCATGCGACGCCGTGACTTCACGGTCAATCATTTTCCGTTATCTCTATTAGGAATCTTGGATGCTTAACAAGTTTTAAAGGGCTAATTACACTTTAGACCCTGGATTTTCCAATTATATCCTCCTTTTTCAACATTGGTTAACTTTCGCTCGCCTGATCTTCTAAATAATGCCAACCATACCTCGCTAAACGTAGCCGATACGGATACCGCAACTCTGTTCGGACTTCAATTAAGGGCTTAACAACACCTCACTGCTTCCTTCGGACGCCTAACGGTCACCGTGGAGTGGGCTCCCTAACGGTCGCTTTCAGACGTCTTGATTTGTTGATCAAGACATCAGCCAATGTGTGGCTCCACCATCTGTCATTTAATGCAGGTAGGACAGGAAATGACATATTGATCGACCTACCGGCATACCGTGAAATTTTTCGGTCTGGGTAAGTCCCTTTTCCGATTGCTTCGATACGACAACGATTCTTTTTATTTATACTCATGTTGAGAATAAATGAGAAAAGTTATGCAAAATATAAAAATTTAGGATCTAAATTTTTCAATGATCCAAATGCTAATTAGTCTATTTTCAAATGGTCGTAAAGTTTTTTATTTATTTGTTTTGGGTCCGTTCTGAAAGAATATTCCGTTAGTAGATAATGCCATCCGTTAGTAAGGAATATTCTATTTGGACAACAACGAAATTAGAAATTCAAAGTTCGAATAGGATAGAGTGGATTATTGTAGTTTATATATATATATATATTATATATATATATATATATATATATATATATATATATATATATCTCGAGATTTTCGTTCTTATGCATCTCCATATGTCTCCGAGATAGCAGTCGCTAGATTATCTTTTTTGACGGACGGTCCAGATTAGATTAAATTTTTGCTGTAAGGATCTAATTTAGACGTCAACAATATCAATCAACGGGTGCTATTTCAAAAAATATACAAAAATGTATAAGTGCGAAGATTTCGAGTTCATATATATATATATATATATATATATATAGTATATATATATATATATTCAATCTTATAATGCAGCTTGGAATTGTCTCAAAATTGAGCCGTCCAAATGTAAGTAAATAGTCAACAAATTTAATCTTTTAAAAAAACTTATGATAGATAAAAAAAACGAAACCAACTTCTCTCTTATCCGTCCTAGCCGTAAGTAAATTCTCAACCAATTCAATTTTAAAAAAAATTACGAAAAAATTATAAAAAAATTAAAATCGTAGATAAAATATTCAACCAATTTAATTTAAAAAAAAAACTTAAAATAAATAAAAACTTAAATCAATCTGTCCAAGTCATAACTAAATGAGAGAGAGAGAGAGAGAGAGAGAGAGAGAGGGGTGGGGGGGGGGGGGGGGGGGGGGGGGGGGGTGGGGGGTGGGGGAGGACTCTAATTCCATCGGTATCGGTCACTCAGTCAGTGAAAGAGGTTGCAAAAAAAGTCGAACCCTGGGGCGCGGGGTGTTGATGTCCACCCTAGTTCCAACATGATTTTGCCTGTGGTCGTAGGAAGTGGTAACCTCCGTATATAGTGTTAATGGAAAATTTTTATTTTAAATTTAAATCCTTATGTTTTTTTATAAACTCCTTAAAACCCCTTTTTTTATTTTTATTTTTTAAGAATGATTAAAAAAAGTTCTTTAATTTTTGTACATAATCTTTAAGAATGTCAGAAACCATCATGATAGGATAAGATGCAACTAACTTCAAAACTATTTCTAGCCCACATTGTGCAAAATAAGACCAGTGTTTTAAAAATCGGACTGGACCGGCCAGTTCAACCGATTGACTCGTGAATCGGTCACTTTTTCGGTCTGGTTGAATGTTGACCAACTAGTTTTTCAAAATTTTACTATAAATGGATATTTTTGTAAAAATAAGTGTACGTAAGGGATTAAACTTGAACTACTTAGATTAATTCAGTGATTGAACCACTAGTTAAACCGGTTTGATTCGATCCAGTGTCTTTGCCAGGTCGATCTTCGATCTTTTTTTTTTTTTTCCGATGTCCGACGATGCACACGAGACTATGTATACGCTGCGTTGCATGTCATTTGGATCTACTGTTTCACATCTTTTTCGCGATTTAATTTCGAAACCGTCTGTCTGGACATAAAAATTATAGTTTATTTTACTGACCACAAGCGCCAGCTGAGTTCGGTTTTTAAAAACACTGATTAAGACTTAAAATTTGTTTGTCAATGCATGGTTCATGCCACCGCATGTGTTTTGAGCTATGCAACGGCACGCATGTGCATGCTTTGCTGAGTTCTGTGCCATGCGGTTGGGACAATGAATGACGAGGCTATGCAAACGTCTCGTGCGCAGTGCACGTGTAGCCCAAGCCAATAGGTACAAAACGTGCAACGCGTTTTTAATATAAAGAATCCAGAATCTTGATCAATGAAACTTTTTTACTCTAATTATGCCGAGTTGTAAGTTGATACCTAACTATTTCAGATCTTCTAAACCATTTTTATTCCACAATTTGATACAGAACTCCTATACCTTCGACGAGTTCTGCCATATCGCGGATCATCGGTTGATGACGAAAGATGATATCAAAGGCCCTTAATGTTTGAATTATGTCTAAAAGAGTCTACCTGGTAAACTTTTTTTTTTTTTTGTCATGTTTTCATTTTTTTAGTATGTTGGACGCGGTTCTACATTGGCAAAACACGGTACGGTATGGACACGATGAGATATGGATATGATGATTGTTGAAAAATCAGACACCTGATCTAGATGCTCTGATACTAGACGTTGGGATCAGACACACCCTACAAGCGTTCTGACACCGTGTCTGAAACTGACCGCATTGAAACTTTAGGCCAACCAACCTGATATAACAAACCCCCTGTCTAACGAACACCAAGCACAGATAAAGACAACGTACGTATATGGCGGTGACTACATCACATAGACAAATCCTAATCTATATAACTCAAGTAAAATTACAATATTGACAAAAATAATGTTAATGAACCCTTTTGCCCTAATAGGTCCACCCCCCCCCCCCCCCCACCCCACCACCACCACACTCAGAAAGAAAATACAGAGATTACAATAAAACCACTCTCCTCGATCAGATCTCTTCCTCCTTCTGTCTTGGATGACAAGTCCTAAGAGCAAAGTATGAACTTTCTCTTAGATCTCCTATAGACAAGCACCCTGAATGTCCACCTTGTGCTCTTCTTTGTGCCTTCACCCTCAACCCATATCCCTCAACCCATATATATAGTTGAGAAATCAGTCACAGGAATTACTAGATAGGAAGCTTTAAAATAGGAAACACATTACCTAAAATAGGCGCAACACCAATTATGGACGTCCATATATGGTCAAATTAAATATTTGATACAAATTTATAAATCTAATCAAATTAATGTATATTTTAAATTATATCAAATCAAATCATTGTCATATTTGGGCTCCATAATTTGATGTTACTAAATCCAGACCGGACCCAAAAGTGATGATACAGACACACACACTATAAAATACGCTATTTGCATTTAGCGAGTGATTAGCTACGGAAATGTTTCGTCAGAAAAATTAATGTCACTACGGAAATTCCGTCGCTAATCCATCGATAAAGCGATGGATTAGCGATGGATTGAGCGACATTAATCCAGCGACAGATCAGTGACGTATAATTTTTGTCGCTAAACTTTCTGACTACTTACCGAAAAAATAGCGACGGATTATGTGAGCCCAAAATTTGCCAAAATTTTCAGAAGGTTTTGCACATTCAGGGCTCACAGAGTTCGTCGCTAATCCGTCGCTAAGTAGTCACCCTTAGTGACGGATTAGCGACGGATGTTAGCGACGGACTCTGATACATGTTTGGTACATTTGTGTATATCAGACGTTTTAGCGACGGATAGTCCGTCGCTAGGTAGTCGCTGTCCTGAGATTATTCGTCCGTAATCCGTCGCTGACATGAGATTTTTCAGATTTTTCATCGCTATATACTAATAGAAACGAAACCTTGACAAATACTATCGATAAAGAATATGCTTAAACAAACAACCAAAGGAAGTGGAGATAGGTTTGGAGCCACTAATATTTACTGTAATAGAAAACACAGAGATTGCTCCATATCTGATAGTTAAATATATGGAAAATGACTAACAAAAACTAAATATATGGATACGTATTTTATGCCATAATATATGTATTGTGAACAAAGGAAAATCTACTCCCTTCTATCTCAATATCTAAAAACCTGAATTTTTTTTATCACAAGCTTTAGAACAGGAAAACTAAGGAACCTCCCCAGGAATCATGATGATCACATTTGATAGCCCCCTAGCACCTTGGAGATTCGATGCCTGACTCTTTCATGCATACCCCACCTGGCTCGGGTGGATATGGCTCAGTTGGTAGAGCTCTGCTCATGCAATTGGGTCATTGTGATTACGGGTTGGATGTCTAATTGTCCATGTTGATCAGATGGTTCCACCACATGGACTCCACCGTCGCTCATCCCCAAGGCTATCTGGTTTGGCTCCGAGGGTGGGGCGGTGATCGCCACCGGATGGACAGAGCTGCGCACCCACAGGAGAAAATAGTTGCAACAATGCAGAGGAAAATTAACATATACCATTCAAGGACTAGCTATTAGTTTGAACTGAAATGAAGAGGTAAGTTCATGACTAGCATCATACCCAGCAACATAAGAGGATAAATAGGAAGATGGTGCTATCCGGCATCGGAGCATCAGGTTTTGCGCATCAAAAACTCCAACTGCACCATCACAGAACCCAGCATATACTAACAGACCATCACATGAGTAGATAGCACACGATATGGGTGCAGATAGGGAATCTCTCGGTGACCACTGCATTAGCATGATAGAATGTGTGAAGAAAATGATATATGAAAAATATCAGGGAAGAAACACCAATCAGCATGATAGAACGTGTGAAGAAAATATATTCACTCTATTATAACGTCTGGTACGTGCACGTTACTAGTTACTATAAAAGGCTTAAAAATAGTTCAAAATGAGTCGTCTAAGTCGAACGTATAATCTCATCGTAATTAAAAAAAAAAAACTAATTGTTTAGCTACGCGATATCGTCTAACTACTTGCACGTATATCTATAACAATTTTTAATTAAAAATATAAACATATCTATAACAAATCTTAGCTAAAATGTAAACATATCTATAAAAATCATAATTAAAACATATTCAAATCATATCTATAACAAATTTTAATTCGAACTATTTTCAACAATATCAGAGGAAGTTGTTTATTTTGTGTGCAACGCACGTGCAGGTGACTAGTATATATATATATATATATATATATATATATATATATATATATATATATTTTTGTGTTGCCAAGGATTTCTAGTTCAAGTGGTTAGAGTGAGACATATCCCCCCAAGCTAGAGGTTGCTAGTTCGAGCAACGGGAAAAGCATATTAATTTTCTAGTAAGAAAATAATGTGAGTTGTGGTGTAGGTGCGGGCCTTCGGGCCGAGATGTGTGGAGCCTTCGGACCGAGTTTGTAGGCCTTCGAGCCAGGAGTCTGTAACACAATTACCTCTTAAAAAAATTTGTGTGTTGCATCATACAGTTTTTCTTCATGTTCTCCTCGACCAGGTATTTGAACAAAGACCCAAGCGTATATATCCGCATCTAGTTCTCCAGATAACGCTACCTGGACGGGTTAGTGGCAAAGAGGGCATGAGAGAGTTAGATTGGTGGTGTGTGTCAATCTATGTTGCACGGACATGGATAGGACACGAGACGGTAAGGATGCAACAATACGTACACAACACCTATCTAGGTACGCCCTCGTGTATTTAGAGTGTCTGTGGGGTGTCCGATGAGCGTCTGACACGACAGGGCCCAGATATTGAAAGAAAAACAATTGTAGAGGAGATTTGGAGGGCTTTCTTTATTTTAGTTTCTAAATTATCATAAAATTCATTTTAAACTTTGTTTTGTTAGAACATTAAAATTGAGTTAACTGACCATTCAACAGACACAAACTATGTTGGAAATATAAGCTAGAGTTACAAACTTGAAAAGTTACAAGTTTTCAATGAAGAGGAGAAATATCCTCATTAAAATGCCATGTTCATATGCATGACAAGATTCAAATCAGTTTCCTCATGCCTTAATTAATTTTCTATTTAACTTACTCTTTAATAACCATGTAACTTATGTCAATTCATACGCTATATAAGAGCATCATCATGTACACTTTTCATCAAGCAAAAATTTAATAAATATCATTCCACTTCATAGTATATTTTGAGTATCATCTTTTAGTCTTTTAGCGAGAACACATCCTCTTGTGCTTTCTCATCTCAAGTAATTTATTTCTATCAAACTAATGGTTTTAGTCCAGAGTGGACAGGATGGATTAATAGCTTCCAAAGGAAAAGTTAGAAGTGTAAACTGGAAATAGAAAAGAGCAAGTAGAATGGTTACATCCAAATCACCATTTTAACTTTGTTAAATAAAATGTTGAGGATTCGTATTTCCATGGTTAGAGTGCAGGAACTAACCGTTTGCATACATTCAAGTTCGCTGTCATAGATAGAGAACTGGTTTTCATGGACAACTAAAACATGTTTCTGATCATTGTGGAACTGAACCCTGGTTTCCCCAACTAATGTTGTTGCATCGGCAGCTGGTGCCTGAATGAATCGTGATTTCTTCTTCTCCCATCTATCAATGCTCCAAACACACAGCTGCAAAAATCAGTACAGCGTTAAGAAAATATTAAGCTAAAAATATCACAAACCTAATACACATGCAAGGAAATAAATGCTAGTACTGAACTTGAATAATATTATAATCTGGAGAGCACATCCATATAATCCAAATATCAACAACTTAATGAAACTTTGACATCAAATTCTAGTTACATTTTGGAATAATGAAAGTTTGATGTAGAAAAACTTATCATAAATTTCTGCAATCAATATACCTGTGCATCGGCACCTGAAGACACCAGCACATTCAGTGCCAGGGAAAATGCAAGGCCAGTAATCTTCTCCTGATGACCCTTGAGCTCGGTCTTAATCTGCAGAGTGCAGACATGCAATAAATTTAATGAACAGGAAGAGAACTCCTCAAATATAGGTTATCTTATTTGCAGCTTAGATATGCACTTAAGACTGCCTTCGGATGTACTACACCATGGAAAGCAGAAGAGTTTCAAAAACTTGCTTCTACTTAGTCTCATAGACAAGAGTATTCATGATATCAAGTCCAATGTCTCTTCTGAAGTCTAGGTGTAACATAATACAATGCAGCTGATACCGTCATCTAAATTGTACAGTCTATCCAGGATTCGAACTTTAACAAGTGACCAGGACATTAATGGTTAGAAGACTAGAGGAAAAAAGAAAAACTAGGAAATATCACAACTGCTATGGAGTTCTTGTCTAATGATTAGAAGACTTAAATGGAACTAATACTTAGTCTCTCATAAGCTTCAAGTAAAAGAAACAGAAATAATTATCTCTTTGTTTCTTAAAATCAATTAAAATTATTTTGGAAATACTAATACTTGTGCAAGGATGGTTACATGTAAAAATGTATTTTCTTTTATGCAGGGCAGGTATGGATCCAGTGTCTTCCAGCATAAGTATCAAAGCTGAAAAAAGCTCCAGACTTTTGGTATGTTCTAAATTTGAAAGTTCGCATATTCTTAACAATTTGCAATCATCCTCTAGAAGTTAAAGGACTCGTCTTCGCACCTCACTAATCCGGACATTGTATATGTGTATCGTAGAATCATCCATGCCTATGACAATAATATTATTATCCAGGGGGTGGAATGCTAGGAAGGTCGCTGCAGGAGGTGGAGGCATGAAAGTCTTTATAACCTGCAAAAAAATTAACACATCAACTTTTACATGATAAAAAAAAAAAACTTATGACTCACTTATGAAGGTGATTTAAAATAAGAAATCGCTCCATATCTCCATGTTTCCAATATTTAATCTTCTTGCCTTAAATGTCATCATGTTGAACAAAGAAACCTTTCCACCGGATGCAGAAATGAAATAAGAGTCATTTTTGAACAAAGCAATACATGCAGTTGCTTCTTCAGGAGGGTTACTATCACTTGTATCATTAGTCATGAGAATTCCATTTGCTGGTTGCCACAGCTGAGGTGCAAGAGATGCAGTGGACTGAAAGATAAACAAAAGACTTAACCCTGTTATATGTAGTAAATAAGTAAATAACAAGTTCATAGTTTGTTTCAGCACACAACATGACAAATGCCGACCTTGCCAGATGGATTCCTTTCAGAACGTTGCCATTTCCACAGCTTGTGGGTGGCACTAGAAGCAAGAGCCAGCACGGCTACCCCAGAATTTGTATACAACAGTCGCACAATCTGCAATGATCGGCACGGGTAACACAACCTTTGATGATACTGAAGCAAGTCTAAATGCCAAGAAATCATGGAAACCCCATAATACGTGCAGTGTTTGTGTCCATATACCAATACGTAGCTAAATGGCCTCATTGCATTTTTAAAACAAGGTTAAAGAACATAAAATAAAAATCTTGCAAAAGAAAAAATGTTAACAAATCCAGCATTGATAAACACTAGAGTTGAATTTCTTGTAAAGTGGATGGCCAAAATATGGACTACAGATGATGCAAAGTAGGAAAATATTAGCTTGTCAAAATATGAAATATCATCAAGCGCAACTAATGAAATTAGCATATCTCAAGAAGAGAAAGAAGAAATGAATCAGCATCAAAATAACACTATACAGTATACCTTGTTCTTCGTTGCCTCAGATTCTGGCAAGCACAAGGCTTTGAGATGTGCAGACTCAACAATGTCGGCCATTTTCCATCTCTTAACCTTGTCTGCATCATCCAAAATTCTTGGCTTGATGTCCACAGTCCTCGAATTGATTGTCGCCTGAGATACATCAAATGTATAATTCAGCAATGTATGTTGATAAAGAAAACCAATCATAACAGAAAATTGGAGACACACCATGCTACCCATTGGAACAGCTGAAGGTATTCTATCAGAGGAATCAAAATTAGCAGATAGATGGCCAGAAACATTTGATGCGGTGCTTAGCGTATTAAGAATTGGTGGCTGCATAAGCAGGTAAATATATTAAATGAAAAATAGTAATAAATATACATTAGTTGGAAATATAGGTTCACACAATGTTGCACGAAACAAAATGTTGGATGATCAAGTATATGATTCTCCATGAGCAAACTGAAAGAACTTTCTATTATAACCATCACGAATAAGAGCATAAACAATTGGCAACAAGTCAAAATTTTACATAAATTTGATATAATGGCCCAAGCTTGTAACATTTAAAAGAGTTGCATCCAAAAATATAAAAACTTTTTTTATTTTATTTCTCTGCGGTGTCCAGAAATTATATAAATCTAGCAATACTCCCAAAGTGAAAGGGTGATTGGGAGGATGGTTCCCAAATAAGAAATTAGAGGAGGGGGAAGCAATGGGATCTGTCCTTGTTTCTAAAAAAAAGTATCAGAATGTTAACAAATATTGATTGTGTAAAGTTCTTTTTAAAATTAGACCATCCCAAAGCAGTATTCCCTTATTCTTTACAGGTTCAAACATAGACCCCGTGAACTCAAACCTTACCGGTTGAACCGGTTCAAACACACTGACATAATAATTATTTTTAAAATGATTTAAATTATGTTTAATATTTATATCTTATATATGACCATAATAATTTTAGGGTTTGAACACTTATTTGAATTGTAATAGTTACTTTAAAATTTAATATTCTTTTGTAATAATAATTAACTTTTTAAAACTATTATCCAGGGTTAGTGTTGGAATATGAATTTGGATAATATAATTACTTTTAGTTTTTATTGAGCTTTGGTACATTTAGGTTGAATGTTTGCCTCACTCTGCTCGCCTGTTAAAAGCATACCAATTCAATACGGTGAATTGTGATGATCACAATCCAAAATTATATATTGCCCTACTAATTTTGTGTACCAATGAGTAGACATGCATGGCTATTAAAGTGCTTATACACTAACAAAGAAATCATTACTTTGTATACAAAGTACAAACATCATATATCAAAGGTAGATTCAGTGTTTTTACACCAAACTTAAGATTGCCTGGTGGTTAAGTTATTGGTCTTGGGGGTATGCAGGCTCAGGTAGCCACAATTGATTTCTATAATATTTTTTTATGATAAATATATGCCCTTTTCTTTATTTGTTGAACCGTGCGGTTCTGCGACCAGGTCAGACGGTTCCAGCGGGATGGAAAAGTCACATGTTCATGGTCCAATCGGTCGAACCACCCGTTCAACTCAATTTTTAAAACAAAATTTAAAACACTGGCATCAACGATAAGCAATCAGCACATTGTAACATCTGAAAATATAAGCTTCATGAAAATAGACATGTAAGTCCATACTCTAGAGTTAATTTGTTGAGAGGAACTTCGGGAGCTCTCAAATGCCCTGCTCACCATCACTCTCAGTGGTCTTTGTCCACCAGTGTGTGCTAGCATCTTAATTCCATTTTCGCTCGCGGTAACCTCAATCAATGACCCTTCCTTATTAAGTCTCATTTGGGGACTTGCCTGTAATGAAGAAACAAGATTAAGTAATCCAGGTCACATAGACAAGGTGTAAGTAATCAGAACAAGATGACCAAGAGAGCATCAATGCACTCACAGGCAATACAACCTCTGCATCTGAAGTTGTCAGCAAATTAGCATTATCCATATCCGAAAATGTAATCATGAATTCGTCAGCAGCAGCTAAGAAACGATTTATAGTTGTTTCAAACTTAACAGTTAACACCACCCAAAATTTAATCATGAACCACCCTCCTAGTGTTTTTCGGAGTGTCAGTGATGTGTCCGATACTTGTCGGACAGAGCACCAAATTTTGAAGTGTCTGTGCTTCCTAGGCGCTCTGTTAAGAATACAAACCCTGCTAGAACCAGCTATGAACATCTTCCCACTCTGTATCTACATGGAGCAAAACATAAACCAAAGGCAGCTCCATATAGCTTAATCTAAATCTTAGTGCAGGGAAATGACAAGATTCATCCAGCCTATTTTGTAATTAGGTATTAAAGTTTACAATCATTTCCACTTTATAAGAAGTCTAAGGTTGTGTTGGGTCAATTACATCAAGACATACTCAAGGAATTCATTTACCTTTAGCTGTATACTTGGTAGATCTTGGTAAAGCTCGCTCCACCTCTGAATTGACCATCCATAATATTGCAGTACTGCTTCCACCAAAAGCAATCCACTAAGAGCGTCTCCAACAGCTTGACTGATCAATTGAGTGACCGCCAACAACCTTAAAGCAGCATTGTGATACTCAGAACCTGCAACAAACATGAATGACAAAGTGTACTGTGTCTGGAAATTATGAAGACGTGGAAAATGCATAGTTTGCAGTGTCGGTAAATAACTAAATACTGATCCGATACGGCTGATACCGATATGGTTTAGCATGTCCCGATCCGATACTGACCGATACTGATACCGACATTGGGGGGGGGGGGGGGGGGGTGTCTTTTTCAATGTCAATTCGGCGAAGAAAATTGAACGAAAAAGACCATCAACGATGGTGTAAAAGCATAGTAAAGTTGTAAAAGAATAAAAGTTATTTATTGTTTGCAGGTAAATCAATTGGCAAGGGTAACTACTATTTTATTCAATTCCAAAATTACTAAGAAACAACATAGAAAATACTTAAAATTATGCCTAAATGTATAAGATATTTTTATTTCTAAAATTTTAGTAATTTATTAATAATTATTTGCTTTCCGATACCAAAAAATCCGATACTTTGATCCGAAACCACTAATACCGACGATCTAGGTACTCATAGGAAGGGTCCAATACCGATTCCGATACCGATACTATGAACCTTGGGAAAATGTTGCATGAGTTCATGAGTTAACCTGCACATGAAGAAGCAAGTTCCTTCTCCTTAGCCTCCAATCTAGAAACGAAATCTTCCGAAAATAAGATACTTCCATGCCCATTTGCCTCAAAATAGATCCCAATGTCATACTCGGAAGCCTTCTTGTGTAGATATCTCACACCAGGGGGGGTGAATACAACCTCTAAGCCTAGCTGCTTGAGGTATTCTGTCGACACACCATTTGCATATGCTGTCTGCACGATACCCAGCCTTGCTGGTAATCCACTGGCTATATCCTCATCTTCCTTCTTGTTAAGAATCCTCAATTGCTCCTTGATAAATACAGCAAAGAGAGAGAATATCTTGTCACCGTCAACAAGATCAATGGTATCGCTACTTGGCGACAGGACACGGAAATAGACAAGCCTATCAGCATCACCATCCAAACTTGCACACCTGAAATACTTAGATAGACCAATCAAGTTGGTATAAAATCAGAAGAAAGGTGAAAATAGAGGTATCAAGGCACTTCCTAGCAAGACACCTCACTTTATTCCAACATCAGCAGGACCAAATCCAGATGGAACAACCTTCTCCTTCTGTACATAATCAGCCCCAACTCCCTCATTAAGTACTCCATCCCGACCTACATTCCGCACTTCGATTTCCAAGCCTGTCAGCATTTGTTTTAGTTCCTCAAGCTTACGTCCACCAACGCCATTTGCTCCATCTACTACAAGTTTTCCTTCCACTTTGTTCTTTAGCATTTCCTTGGGGACTAAATCTATGAGGCACCTGCACCCGCAGTTCAAATCTTAAGGAAACTGACTATGTGAGTTCTTCTCTCTTTAGGGGTAGCGGTTATGAGCTGTTTTTAGAGTACCGGTTATGAGCCGTTATGAGGGGGCCGATTTTGGGTGGTTTTAAGTAACGGCTTTTAAACCAGTTCAATACATGCTTGTTAATTCATTAATGAGCGGTTCTGATAGTATTTTACATGAATAAAATTACATATATATATATCCATATTTAAACAAAATAATAGAAACACGAAATAATATAAACACATAAAATAATAGAAATGTATGGATGAAAGTAGGAAAGAGATTTAAAACTTACCGGAAAAAGTAGCCGTAGTTTAGAAAAAGTAGAAATCCATATTTGATTAAAATAATAGAAACACGTGAAATAATAGAAACACTTGGATGAAAATAGAAGAGAAAGATTTTAAGAACTTACTAGGAAAAGTAGTCGTAGTTTGGAAGAAGTAGAAGAGAAACACAGATAAAAAAGAGAGTAGGATATTAGTAGTTACAATTATATAATTTTGGTGAGACTATAAATGGAATAAAATAATAAAATCTTTCCGCCGATTTAGGGTGTTTATAAAGGCACCCAAAATTATATTACACGGGTTTGGGGATTTATGAGCCGACCAAAACCAGTGCCTCAAAAAAATTTAACAAGCAGGAGTTTTCAAAATACTTCATAAACGGTCGGTTCAAAAACAAAACACCGTTAACAATCATAAACGGTCGGTTCAAAAACACCCCAAAATCGATGAAAACACCGTTAACAAGCAAACGATAAGAGCAACTTTATTTTATACAAACCTAAAAGAGTTTGCAATCTGTGAAAAATAATCAAACTCAGATGCCTTCTTGCCCTTGTTCCTACTTCTAACCATCCAATGAAGTTGTGCAGTTGTTAAGATCCCCATGTCAAGTGCTACGACACCAGCTATAGCACTGATTCCCTGATATCAAACAAAGAGGACACCATCATCATCAAGAGACATGGAATAAGTAAGAGAAAAAAGCATTAATTCTCATAAGCTACACACTTTCTTTGCAGCTTCAAGGAATGCTTCTCTACTGGGCCTTGTGTCTCTTCCCAGCAAGATCTCAGCGGACTTCATCCCTCCTAATGGAATATCCTCCTCCTCTGCAAACTGAACTATCAACTGCCAAAACAGAAAAAGGAATAATATTTTGAAAGAACAACAACTTGCCAAGCACAATATAAAGCAGAAAGAATGTGAATTGCCAAGTTACATGGCATTCCCTTAATTTAGTTACTTCTAGTGAACTAGGTATATTCATTTCAACACCAAACTTAAGTCGAGAATCACCAGAGAAGTTTGATAAATTACTATTCCTCTATACTTCGTTTTAAAGAAAATTTGTATCCGTCATTCATGGGAAATAACAGTCCCATAAGGCACAAACAACCACGGATCATCTTCTCTTGTAAGCAAAATTTCTAATTCATTAATACCCAAATCTATAAACCCAATTTTCCCTTACCAATTCTCATATCTTAAAATTTCTCCTCAATTATTTATTCGACAATTATAAAAAATTCCAAAAGAACAGAAGATATTACTATAAGCAGATAAAGTGATCCAGTATGAATCCAACTAAGTATCCATAGATAATATGTTTAAAGCATGAACATAAATATAGATAGTACTCTCAGATCTGAACCAACTGAGTGCAATGCACACATACATCAACCATACACATCACAATCAGTGTCCTCAAATGTATTGGTGACACAATATCCTAGTGAATTATAGAATCTAACATATGTAGTTTCTAAAAAATTTTGATCAATTCTTCTGTGGAGCTTTTGCATGCTGGATAACTGACCCCGTTCAAGGCTTTGGATGAAAGTTTAAAACTGAAGATTGTACACTTGAATGTAATTCCATTTTGCTAACTTATCACTATTCAGTAACTATGGATCTGTATCCACATTCATATTTGATATGAATTTCCATATAATAACTACGATGAGATGGAATGTTAGGAAGCAAACAAGGAGGAGAGTAATAATGTCGAGTCGCATGCTTGGAGAAGAGATTGGAGATCAGGAACATTGACTAGCTGGCCAACAAGGGGCTTCCTACTCTTCCCAGGGAAGAATTTACTGCCACCCCCAGATCAGATTCTCTAACTTATCTTTTGATTTTTGTAGATAGAGATAACTTAACTATGTTTGCTCTGAGGAAAAGTGAGAGAAGAAAAAACGAAAATGAAAGAGAAACTATGGTTGTTATGTTTTGTTTAGAGCATCATTAGTGAGGTCTTCCCAATGCTCAATTTGTAGAAAAGTAAGACTCATCGTAAGTTCCAATTTTTAGATTCTCAGGTCCAATCCAACCACATGAGCAATAAGTTGGGCCTGAGAATTTCTAGATTCAGAATGTAGAAAATTATTTTGTAGAATAGTAAGTCCCAATTTGGAGCCCAATTCTAGATTTACATTAAATTTTTTTCCACATTAATTTTTAGCCACACAATCTTTGGGACCAAAGCTTATTTTATCATTTTCTACTATTTTCATACAAACCCAACCCTTCTACATTTACCTTTTTTTTCAAAATTTTGGGCCTTAAGATGAAATTTTGAGCACCATCTACTAATGATGCTCTTAGGAGGGTTAGCCTCTCCTATATATATGTAACTCACTCTTCAATAATATTCAACCTATTATTCATTCTCTCTACAAACGGTGACGTCAACGACTCTCATCAAGACTTATTTGGATTATTTACGCAAGAAAGAAAATAAACTAATAAAATACAAATGTGAAATAGAATAGGAACGGAGTGAAACATGGAAGAGAAAATAAAAATAATGGTAAAATAAGGAGTATTTTAAACCTATATACAGAAAGATTGTAAGACCGCTGCAACCTTTAATAGTCATGTGCATGAGTATTTTGGATATTTCAAATGTTTTTTTAGTCAAAATTTGACTATAACGTTCAAATTGTAACGTCTAGTGGACGGAGGGGGTGATTTGATCAAAGTACCCAAAATGCGAGGTTTTAATTGGTCAAAAAATCAATTGAGTTTTATTTTTAACAAAAAAGTGTAAATCTTGCAAGAATTTTTTTACACTTTATCCTACCATATGGAGAAACTCTATTACAAAAGATATATTAGTTGTTGGCAGGGATGGAGCTGGGACTATCACGAAGGGATTTTCGCTGGACTAGAGAGAAAACCCCTTGCCCCTCCTTGGCTCATCCGGTGTGCTTGGCATGCAAGAAATGAGAGAATTTTCAATTCAAAATTTGTCCATCCGAGTTCTTTCCTAAAATCCTATGAGAAGATCCAATCATTTTGGGTAGAAGCTAGATTACAAACCCGGAGTTCTCAACTAAAAGTTGCGGTAAAATGATACTATGGGGGCATGTGTGGTCGGATGCTCCTAATGGCACTCAATTGCATATTTTTGCAACGTACCCGTGGCGGACATCCACACCACATGCCATGATTAACATCGATCTTGGCGTAGCCGTCGTGTCCATCTCGTATCCACGACGACACAGAACCCTAAGCTGACTTTGGCGTGCCCTATTATATTTTGGGGAGTGTGAAGGAGCCATATTTCTTTCTTTCTTCTCCACACATGTCAAGATTAACATCGATGTTGGCATAGCCATCGTGTCCATCTTGTATCCACGGCGACACAGAACCCTAGCTGATTTTGGCGTGTCCTAACTATCTTTTGGGGAGTGTTAAGGAGCCATATTTCTTTCTTTCTTCTGCACACATGCCAAGATTAACATCGGTGTTGGCGTAGCCGTCGTGTCCATCTCGTATCCACGGCGACACAGAACCCTAGCTGATTTTGGCATGTCCTATTATATTTTGAGGAGTGCGAAGGAAACCCATCTTTCTTTCTTTCTTCTCCACACAAATATTACCAATCTATCAAACTTGACGAGTAAAAAAGAAAAGAAGAGCAAGAGAATCGAACATACCTGCACAAGGGACCGGGGATCGGGAGCGTCGGCGACCCGGCCTGCGAACTGCTCCCACCGCTGCGTCGTCGCCATCACCATCATCCCTCTGTCGATCTCGACGCCGTTGCGTGACGCCGTTATCATCATCCCGACGGCGCCGACGGTCTTCAGCGCCAACAGCGCCGCCACCACCGCCGACCGGAACACCGCCGAGGGGAAGCTCTGACCTGCGCTCGGATGGAAGAGGGAGGCGGCTTCGAGAAGATTCTGGACCGCGGCCATTAGAGGAAAGCGAGAGAGGCTCAGCACTAAAACAAGATATTCTCAACTTTGGCATCCTCCTCTGAACCTTGTAGTCCTCGTCATTTTTGTAACCTTCCTTTCAAAAACTAGCTGTGCCTCCAAAATTCACTCCGTGTCCATGTCGTATCGGACTGCCGAATTGAGTGGAAAAGAGATCCCAAATGTCGGTATCGATAACATGTCAAATCCGGCTGTATCGGATCGGAATCGGCCGATAAAACTATGACTACGATACACCAAAAATAGCTGTCGAATTAACACAACACATATTAACACAACCATCATCATCTACTACATCTTTTACAACTTTTACAACTAAATGTCGGTATCGATCAGTATCGATATCGGTCGGTATCAAATATGAACATGCCAAATCCGGCTATATCGAATCGGTATCGGCCGATCCTGCACACAACAAAAATAGCTATCGAATTTGCGTCGAAGAGAACCACACAACCATCATTATCTGTTTATATGCTTTTACAACCTTACTCTATACATCCTTGCCGATTATTCCTTTTCCTTCAATTTGTTTTGCCGAATTGAGTGTGAGTCGATATCGATTGGTATCAAATCATATCCCAAATGTCTGTATCGGTCGATATCGATTGGTATCAAATCAACAAACCGTATCGATATTGGCGGTATCAGATCAGTATCAGCCGATAGTGCAAACTATGACTAGGATTGGCCGATAGTGCAAACTATCGATATGTATCAGATAGATGCCAAAAAATAGTTGTCTAATTCGTGTCGAAACTAGATGGACAAGACAATAATATTATGCCAAGTCAGGTCTTTGTCCATTCCAGGTCTTTGTTACACACTTGATGACACCATGAGAAACAAAACAGCAAATTATTTATTGCGTTACTTTGAATAATGATGGCAAAACTTAAAAACACAAAGGCTCTCAATTGCAAAGCTTGCAACTACAAAATGAACTTGAAAACACACAGCACTGCTTTCAGAGAGAGTTCTCATCCAAGGCTTTCAGCGCGGACCTCTTCTCTTCCCCTTCCTTTATCTTGATGTCCTTGTACATAGCCTTGAGCTTCCTCAGGCTGATACTCCCCAGCTCGGCCTTCGTCAAGGTGATGGTGACTCGGTCTCCGTTCTCCTTGTTGTTGCGATCATCGTTGCAAGAACCGAGACTCTCGTCTTGACTGGCAGGTGCAATTGGATCGATGGTGTCACCCTCCTTGGGCTCGACAGAGATGGAAATTCTCTGAAGACCGAGAAGAAGAAGATCATCATCAGCTCCGCTCTCCTCTCTTCCTTCTTCCTTTGGATCTTCACAGGAAATCAGACCACTAACCGGAGAGTCTTCCAATGCTGACATTGTAACTTGGCCTTCTTCTTCCGTATCTTCATTTTGATCATTCTCTTCTGCCATTTCAACAATTGGTTCTTCTTCTACTTGAACATTTTCCTCTTCATTCGGCACTTGTTGAATCGCGCCATTAGCCTCTAACCCCTCTGTGAAATTTTCAGTGACGCCAATTATTCCCAGAAAAAAGAGAAGAACATAATCAAAGTGAACATCGTAAAGAAAGAATTTACAAGGATACCTTTCTCTTCTTGATGTTCTTGCTCAGTCACATTCTCCTGATTGCTCGAAACAATTTCTGAGCCAGTGACCTTCTGATCCTCTTTTGGTTCACCAATTGAAAGTAAATCCTCCTCTTCTCCTATTGCTTGATCATTAGAAGCAGTAACATTTTCCGCAACGTCTACCAATATAATCATTAAAAAAACATATTTAGAACACTATTCAAGTTTTTCAATTTAATATTAGAAAACTTAATACCTCGCTAATTATTGTACAACTAATTAAATATCCTAAGGAAAATTTTAAATGACTCTCATTTGTGGTCAAATTATTATTTATTTTATTGAAACATAAAAATTAAGACTTGAAACATTAGCCTCTAATTCCTCTGCAAATTTTCAGTGACCAATTATTCCAAGAAAAGAATAATCAAAGTGAACGTCGTAAAGAAATTAAGAATTTAGAAGGATACCTTTCTCTTCTTGATGTTCTTGCTCAGTCACATGCTCCTGATTGCTCGAAACAATATTTTCTGAGGCAGTGACCTTCTGATCCTCTTTTGATTCCTCAGTCGAAAGTAAATCCTTCTCTTCTCCTATTGCTTGATCATTAGAAGAAGCAGTAACATTTTCCGCAGCATCTACAAATCATCACAAAACACAAAATACAATTAGAACACTAAATATTAAGGCTAGATTTACAACTAAATATCCCAATAGTCTTAATAGAAAATCTCAAATGGCAATATTAAAATTTAGGATATCAAATTGAAAAACTTAAATAGTTAATAAAGCGTGAGTATGGATTCAATAGGAATTGGCATTCAACTTACCATTCTCTTCTTCTTCTTTGCTCGTCAAATCCGGCATCTTGGTGGCGGCGGCAGCTCTCCCTCTAGTGCTCCTTCTTGTACTAATGCTCCCAAAGGCGACGGCATCGGTGGCGGTAGAAGAGTGCCGAGTAGCCCTCCGCCGGGTCGTCACTCCCACCGTCTCCTCCTCCTTCTTGCTCACCCGCGTCGTCCCCGTGGCCACGCCCTTCCGCGCCGTGACCGGAGGTCGAGGAGTCTTCTCCGGCGCTCCCTTCTCCTCCTCCAGCTCGACGTCCCCGAGGACCCAGGGGGAGCTCGCGGCCACCCGGCGGGAGCGGGGGAGGGGGCTCCCCGGGCGGGTGGAGGTTCTTCTCCCGGTCTTCGGCGGCTCGGGGGATCCCGCCTCCGCTTTCTTGGGGGAAAGGAAGGGCTGATGGGGGTCTTCGAGTCCTTCGACGCTGCGGAGGGATGCGAGGGCGTCGGCCATGGCGAGATTGGTCATGTTGGCCGGGATGCTGTTCCTCTTGCAGAGGGACTGGAGCTCCCTCCTCGACAAGCTGTGGAAATCCATGGCTTCTTCTTCTTCTTCTTCTTGGGATTGCGAGAGTAAAGAAAGAGAATGGAGAGGGAGGGAGGAAAGATTGGATTGGAGAAGAGAGGAAGGGATTGGGGAGTTTAAATAGAGGAGGAGAGGGAGTCAGGGTGTGTGGAGAGATTTTTGAATAATATGACCGTTGGTGACGGCTCCATTTTTTTTTTTTTTTGGAATGTTGGCGCTAGGGTTTTGCGGGGGGTTTGTTGTTGTTGCAGGTTCACCGCATCCTCCTCCACCGTCAGATCTTGAGGTGGCTACGTGGCCAAACCTGAAGGGTCCATTATTAATCGGACTTGTGTGGGGCCCACCGGTAGAAGAGGTCAATTTGCGACTCTTGCTTGGACATAAAATAAAGAGAAACAAAGTTTAATTCATTTATATAAAACTATATATTTATCACGAAGATTAATGTTTCATGAGCTATACCAAAAGTTTATGATTATATGCGCAATAATACTACTGAATTAATAGGGGCCCATCCGTCCATTAAGGGATAAAACTATTTTTTGCAAAAAAAATATTTATGTTTCAGATTTTTTTTTGCAATAACAGTTTTGAAATTTATGATCATATGCACAATAACAGCAATGAAACAATGGCTTTAACTATGTGCTTATGTTTTTTATGCTTCCATCATCATTTTATTTTCTTAGTTCCGTCCCTTACCTCTAAGTTAAAATGTTATAGTTAACAAAATATTGGAGAGAGAAAAAAAACAATACATAGTTCAATGTTTGATATTGAATACGGATTTTTTCGTTTTAAGTAATAATTTATTATATAATTATATAAAACGGGATAAGTTATGGGTAATTGCGGGGGAGGACCACTCGCCAACTCAGTTGGCGAGTTGCTGGGCTCGCCAACTGAGTTGGCGGGGCACCCTCCTCGAGGGGCCGCTCGCCAACTCAGTTGGCGGGCCGCATGCTGAGTTGGCTTAGACCCGTTGCACAACGCTCGTTTGCTCGCCAACTGAGTTGGCGAGTAAGGATCCGTTTCACAACAACTATTAACAACAACGGCTATTACAATCTCCCTCTATAAATTACCTATCTCAACCCATTCATCTCACACTCAATCTACTTCCTCTATTTTCTCTCTTCCCTCTAGCAAAGTCTCCAACACTCTCTCTGTCTGTCTGCCCGCAGCTAAAGTTCATTTGAGGTTTTCTGTAGCCAAAGTTCTCAACCGTCATGGATCGTAGCGTAAGAATTGTATGCTCGCACGGCGGTACAGTAAATGGGTTAAATTACGAAGGAGGAGAAAGTATAATTTTTTCAACTTATCCGAATATTAGTTTTAAAAATATACGTAATCATATTATTGAACGTTGTTCTATTCATTATGATTTTATTTTGAAGTCTATTTTTGGTTCTAATTGTTTTTTGATAGATAGTGAAGATGCATGGAATTATATTCTTGAGATTAATTCTCAATCACGGTATATAAAAATATATGTTATTAAAGTAGCAGCAACCTTAGATAGTAGAAATAATGAATATTTTTCTGAATATCAGCATGTTACTTCAGGTGCTAGTTCTTCTCAACAAATAGTTTCATTTATCCAAGAAGGTCATTCATCAGATGAATCTAACCATGATGATGATAGTGACAACGACGAAGAAAATAGTGATGATTTAGTTGAAAATGTAGATTATAGGGTAGATGATGATGTTGTAAAAGCTATCACTGATGAATTATTTAAGGGACAATCATTTCCTAGTCGTTCTCACTTTAGAAGCTTTATCAGTAATTTAGCAATTAAATATAATTTTAGTTGTTCAGCTAGTGATATGAATAATGCTCGTGGAATTATATATAGTTGTGATCAACCGAATTGTAATTGGAGAGTATATGTGAAGTCTATTGGAAATGGCGATATAGTTAAAGTTAGTACATTAGAAAATCGTCATTCTTGTTTAGGAAGACTTAGTACAGGACGTCATCGACTAGCTACAGCTTCATGGATTAAGACCATGATAATTGACATTATTAGAGATAACCAGTCATACAGTCCATCACAAATTGTTAAAGATATATATAGGGAGCACCGTATACAAGTTAGTTATTCCAAAGCATGGAGAGCCCGAGAGACAGTATTAGCTGAAATTAATGGTAGTTATGATGAGGCATACGCTAGTCTTGAGGAGTATTGTTATAGAATTATGGAGACAAATCCAGGTAGTAAATGTTTTATTAAAACTACCGAAAACAATAGCTTCCAACGAATTTTTATTTGTTTTAAAGCATGTATTGATGGATTTTTAAGTGGATGTTTACCAATTATTAGTACTGATGCTACATTTCTTTCGTCAAAATATCAAGGTATCTTATTTATTGCTTGTGCTCACGATCCTAACTATCAATTATATCCTATAGCTTATGCTATTGCTGAAGGTGAGAATAGTGATTCTTGGTCTTGGTTTTTAAATTCTCTTAAAATATCTTTTGAAAGTTGTTTTAATGATTGGAGTTCAATTTCATTTATATCTGACAAGCAAAAGGGTTTAATAAATGCTGTTCGTGCTATTTTTCCTGCATCTTCTCATTTTTTTTGTATTCAACATTTTAAACAAAACATGAAAAAAGTTACAAAAGAACTAGTATTTCAACGCTTGTTAGACTCGCTTGCTAGATCATATAATAAAACGGATGCAGAGAGTGTGTTTGATATAATTAAAGCCGAGAACATAGTATTGTACGATTGGCTTATTGGTGTAAACGATGAAAGTCGTCGATTTGAACATTGGATAACAGCGTATGCTACTTGTCCTAGATTAGATATTAACACTTCTAATCTTGCTGAATGTTTCAACAGCTGGATTAAGAAATTACGAGATAAGCCAATAACAACACTTCTCGATGGTATTAGAGCCAAGATTATTACACTTCATGACAATCGTAGAAAGTTTGCTGAAAATGTTGACACAGATTATTGTCCGAAGATGTTAAAAAATATGGCTTCTATTATCAAAGAGAAGAACCACCTAGAAATATTAGCTATTGATAGTTATAGGTTTGAAATAATAGACCGGATAACAAGTAGAACCTATATTGTTAATATAACTGACAGATCTTGTACATGTTTAAGATGGTACCATACTTATATACCATGTATACATGCATGTTTTGTTTGTAGATATTGCAATATTAGTATTGATAGTTTTTATCCTGCAGTATTTTCGACGGCTACCTTGAGGAGTGTATACGCGCAAAATATGGAGCCAATTCCAGTTCCCTACGAGATCCAATGTCCTTTGGTAAGAGGACAAATTGGGGTGCCAGATGTAAGACGCAAAGCCGGAAGACCAAAGAAGAACCGCATCAAACCCCGGGAATCATCGACAAGAGATCTACGATGCAGTAATTGTGGTGCTATGGGACACAACCGAAGAAGATGTACTAGTCAACCGAGAGAGTAAAATGTAATTGTTCAATACCCAAATATTTATGTAAAAATCCATTACAAATCATACAAAAATTGCAATAATACAATGTTTACAATTTTCTACTACTCCTCGTCCTGGTCTTGTTGAGTTTGGGTAGGCAGCGGTGCTGATGGAGTCGAAAAAAATTGTGTGAATATCTGGTAGCTTTCATCTCCAGCAGTCTCGTAACTCGGTCCGGCTCCAGGAGTCTGGTAACTCGGTCCCGCTCCAGCACTCTCGTAAGTCGGGTAGGCTCCAGCATACTGGTAACTCGGGCCCGCTCCAGGATACTGGTAACTCGGGGTCGCTCCAGCATACTGGTAACTCGGGCCCGCTCCAGCATACTGGTCACTCGGGCCCGCTCCAGGATACTGGTCACTCGGTCCCGCTCCAGCAGTATCCCGTCGACGACGACGAGAGTGTCTCTGTCGTACTAAGCCGGTCGGATAGTCCGGTGGAAGACGGGATTGTACCGGAGGCATTTCCGGTTCCGGTCCAATACCCAGATGCCGAACAAGAGTAACAAGCTCCCCCATAAGACGACGAGTCACATGTTCCTCCATATGAGGTTGTTGTAAATGCTGCTCGTATACCCCACTCTGAAATTTGAAACATGTAAATTAAAATATTTATCATATCTATGTATATGTATTTTTTAAAGTATAATGAAGTTAAAGTATAATGAAGTCATACCAAATCATTCATTCCATCAATAAAAGCACGCATAGTAGAATCGTCTAGGGATCTAGTCTTGAACCTGGGCTCCTCATAGTGGTATACTCGGTTGCTCATTAGAGGGCATCCCCACCATTGTCTGTAGTCCAGGCTACCTATGTCTGCAAAATATAAACAAAATTTTAGCAAACTATTTACACTAAATCAATACGAATAATGAGTAACTTATAACTTACATTCCTCATGAGAATTTAGTCTAGGAGACATGTCCCTCACACTATAATTCTCGAACCGATTATTCCAGTCAGCAACGAGACCAATGATTCGTTGGAATGCATTTGATGTCTGATAACCGACTGTCGGTGGATCATCGGGAATTATTGGGGCCATTCCGAATTGCCGAAGAACACGGTCTGCCGGATGGTACATGGTGAACCGATCATATATAATATGACATCTGTGTAAACTAAATGCATAGGATGTCATCTTGATTTCTGGAGCATCGGGTTCACATATGTACGGTAACCAGGTTACCTATTTAAAGATATTTTAAGAGATTAGATGTGATGTTTATCTACGATCAAAACTTAAATAATTTAAAGATATTTATTGCATATTTAAAAATTACCTCATTAGACCGCAGTGTATCAAATTGGCTTCGATATAGTGATACAGTCCTGTATTGGTAGTGTTTATAATCCACTACATCTGTAGGCCAGCGCATAGCAACTGGAAATACTCCAACTGGAAATAATGAATGGGTTGAGATAGGTAATTTATAGAGGGAGATTGTAATAGCCGTTGTTGTTAATAGTTGTTGTGAAACGGATCCTTACTCGCCAACTCAGTTGGCGAGCAAACGAGCGTTGTGCAACGGGTCTAAGCCAACTCAGCATGCGGCCCGCCAACTGAGTTGGCGAGCGGCCCCTCGAGGATGGTGCCCCGCCAACTCAGTTGGCGAGCCCCTCGCCAACTCAGCAACTCGCCAACTGAGTTGGCGAGTGGTCCCCCCCCCCCCCCCCCCCGGCAATTCCCCATAACTTATCCCGTTTTATATAATTATATAATAAATTATTACTTAAAACGAAAAAATCCGTATTGAATAATACAACATTAACATCTAGGAGAATTATTTTATTCTGCTAAAAATCCTGAATCTTGCCTTAGGTCTAAGGTTTCTAGAGATCATCCAATAGTATTTACATTCAGAAAAACTGCCAAATAAAATGTGTCCCAAGTACAAATATCACAAGTACCACCTCGTCTTGATCCGTCACAAGTAAAACTATAACCGAAAGCTTTTTTATCTAACATTAATTTTGAACCGCGTGCATCTAAAACATATTTTACTAAAATAAATGTAGTTGTATGCAAATCTAAAACAATTAGTCCATTTTTGTTCACTTTACCATGTGTCAAAATATGACCAAAAGTACTTTAGATGTTCACAAAATCACTTCCAAAGTAGTTTTAGATTGCACAAAAATGATACGTAACAACATTTGAGTAAAAAAATAAACATACGACATAGTTTGATGTGTGAACAAAAATAAACTCGAGAGGAATAGCATGATTAACCAAAAATTCTTCCTTCCAGATCTATTGTTAAGAATAGTGAATTATTATACTCATTAATTAATAGCATTCAACCAACCGGATAACCATATGCTTCGACTCTAATAGCATTCAACCCAGAATTATTTGGCCAGCATATGATAAATGCTCTTCGGCATTTCGAATAAACGAAATAACGAATTATTCCTTCCAATAATAATAAAAAATGTAGTTATAAATGAAGCACATACGTGTTCTCATCTTTATTAGCAGCTAAGGAACATGCACTCGATCACCACCGAGAAATGAAATCGAGTCTGATTTAGGCAAAGAGTATCAATTCAAGCAAAGGAGCAAATACAATCGACAGACAAATTATCAACCGCAAGCAAACTAGGTTTGGAAGCACAGCACTGCTCCACACGGGATAGATAAATATACGGAAATTACTACAGAAACTAAACAACTAATAATTATATGGAGATATATAACAGAATATACGAATTGTGAACAAAGGAAAAACTATTCCCTTCTATCTAAATATCTAAAAACCTGAAGAAGTAAAAATTATATAACAAGCTTTACAAGTGGGAGATAAAGCTACTCCCAGGGAATCAGGGCAATGAAGTAACAAGGAGATGATATCCCCTTTTCCCTACGAGACTGAGTAGCCTATTGCGTTTTTTAGTCCCCCCTATCACCTCGGAGGTTCCGATGCCTGATTGTTCGAAGCAGGATTGGAGGAGATTGGCACTAGAGATCCGTTCTCCTGAGGTGGGGAAGTCCCCCATTTCGCTTCTCCTTCAGATGGTTCCACCACATGGACTCCTCCATCGCTCATCCCCAGTGCTATCTGATTTGGGTCCGAGGGGTGGGCGGCGATTGCCATTGGGTGGGCAGAGCTGCACCACAGGAGAAAACAGTGCGACGGTGTCAACCATTCAAGGACTAGCTATTAGTTTAACTGAAATCCATGGCTAGCAACAAGGGTACGTAGTATCTTACCCAGCAACAGAAGAGGTTAAATACGAAGATGGTGCTATCCGGCATCGGAGCATCAGGTTTTGCGCATCAAAAACTCCAACTGCACCATCACAGAACCCAGCATATACTAACAGACCATCACATGAGTAGATAGCACACGATATTGGTGCGGATAGGGCATCTCTTGGAGACCACTGCAGTAGAAGGGAGAAAGTCGTGTGAAAATAAAAAAATCGAACCTGCCCAGAGATGTGTTGCCAAGTAGAAGCTAAGGAAAACTATTGTCAAAGAGATTTACCAGTAAGTGCACTGCTTTAATAGTTTAGGGTTATTTACACCAATCTCTCCTATGTTTTCGGTTTATTAAACGGACCTCCCTTACTTTGAATTGTAAGGGTGGTTAGTGTAATAACCCTTTACGGAAAACACAAAACACAGGGGAGGTCCGTGCAACAAACATAAAACATAGAGGAGGTCAGTGTAATTATTTACAAATTAAGGGAGGTCCGTTTAATAAACCGAAAACATAGGGGAGGTTAATGTAAATAACCCAATAGTTTAATATAATAAAGTCCATGAAAATGTCATCTTATATTATAATTGCTCAGTTATATCAAAATATTTTAGAGTGAATACCACAGAAAATATATGAAAAGTATCAGGGGAAAACATCAATCAGCATGATAGAGCGTACGAAGAAACATCAACCAATCAAATTTAAGCATTGAAATTATACAAAGCAAATCCTGATGCCAACTGAGAGATCTATTGAAGCATATATGCTCAAATGATACAGCAACACTAACAGTTTTCTACAAAAGTAAAAGCAGCTTACACATATAAAAGTGAATTCAAGGTCTTCATATAGCTAGCTTATAGGTCATTGTACAATGAGTTCTGCATCATAAAGTTTTTCTTTGGGTAACTTAAAGAAAGGGTAATTATAAGGGCACTGGACATTTTACTCGGGGCTAGTCCATTGAAAAAATTACAAGTTTGCCATCATGAAAGTTACTCGGGGCTAGCCCACTGTTATAATCAGGACTGTCAAAATTTTGGCAGTCCTATCACTTGGAAGGACTGTCAAAATTTTGACAGTCCACATAGCTTGTGGGACTGTCAAAATTATGACAGTCCTACCACTTGGAAGGACTGTCAAAATTTTGACAGTCCTACAAATTGTTAGGACTGTCATAATTTTGACAGTCCTACAAATTGTTAGGACTGTCAAAATTTTGACAGTCCCACAAGCTATGTGGACTGTCAAAATTTTGACAGTCCTAATTTTAACCCACTGAAAATTTTATATAAAACTAGGACTGTCAGGATTTTGACAGTCCCACAAACAATGAGTTGACAGTCCTCATTTTAATTGTCAGGATTTTTTTTAAGTTTATTTCTATTTAGTTAGTTTTGGATTTTGAATTTTTTTTATTTAGTTTAACATCCAAAATAAAATATGTTATCATTGAACAAAATTAAAAAAAAAAAAAAAAAAATCTACCGTACGAGTATTACGTCTGCCGTCGATCAGACTTCAAACGGCCATAACTATTTGTTTTCAAATCGTTTTTCGTCACACAATAGGTCTATTTGTATGTTTTCGACGAGAGTAACACAATTCGTGTAGAGAGAATTTTCATCCGAAGTAAGACGTACGTATTACAGGCAAAAATATAAAATATAAAACTTTAAAGTATCATAACTTTTGACTGGGAGATCGAAACAAGCTCCAGTTTGAGCCAAAATGACCGTATGGAAAAGTACTTCGGGATAAACCGTTTCACCGTTTGACGGACTTCCCAAATTTTTAGAATCGCAAAAAAATGATGTTTCGACCTCCAAATTTTACTTTTTGTAATTTTTTTTTTTTTTACAAAATTTTTAATGTACCATTAATAAATTTACTATTTTAAATAACAGAATACTTTAACAAATTTTAAGGATAGAAATTTCAAGGATATTTTGAAATTGGCCCCCCCAACAATTAACAAAAATAAATTAACAGAAAAAAAAAATTTAGGACTGTCAAAATTTTGACAGTCCTACCAATTTGTAGGACTGTCAAAATTTTGACAGTCCTACCAATTTGTAGGACTGTCAAAATTTTGACAGTCCTAAAATTTAACATATATTTTTAGGACTGTCAAAATTTTGACAGTCCTTACAATTGGTAGGACTGTCAAAAGTTTGACAGTCCTAAAAATATATGTTGAATTTTTAGGACTGTCAAAATTTTGACAGTACTTTCAATTGGTAGGACTGTCAAAATTTTGACAGTCCTAAAAATTTAACATACATTTTTAGGACAGTCCTTAAATTTTTAGGACTGTTGAAATGCCTACAGTCCTATATAAATTTAGGACTGTAGAAAATTCTACAGTCCTTAATATACATAGGACTGTCGATTTTTCTACAGTCCTAAATCTATATAGGACTGTAGGAAAATCTACAGTCCCGTCCGATACTGCTCGACGTTGTCGACGATTCTCGACATTTTATGCCCTAAAATCGTGTTCGATTCTCGACATTGTCGACTTTGGGAGCCATCGACAAGGAGGACGAAGTCTCGGAGAGTTGGAGAGCTCCGCCGGCGGGAGGGGGGAGGGCTCCGGTGGGACGGGGAGGGTTTGGGAGAAGGGTTTGGGAAAGTGGGCTAGCCTCAAGTAAAATAATGGGCTAGTGTGAGTAAACTTTGCTCAATCCTGGGCTAGTCCCAAGTAATATGTGCAGTGCCCTTATCAAAAGCCTAAAGAAAAGGCCTTAAATGTTTTATTCATTTTAGCTCCAACATTCCCCCCCCCCCCCTTGTTTCTTGAGAATATTGGTCCCTGCTTTCCACCTTTTTACACACATGCTCGACTGCCACCTGTAGGTGTAGAACCAAAACTCCAAAAGCAACTACAAGTTTCTATGGATCTAGTTCTGTTTGTGGTTGGCACCACATTCATCAAAGACTACCTTCACAAAGAAAAAGAAACAGTCAACGAAGATAACTGACCAACATCTCAACTAGCGCCAGCCTCAGCTCCCTCCCCAAACATCTCCACACCACCTCTGCCACTTTTCTTCACCTCCCCTGGCTGCCATATCTTCGTAAGAACTGTCTCCAAGTCCTCCTCAACCAGGTACCCAAACGAATGTCCACGTGTTTGCGACTGTCACCACCGGAGGATTGTCTGGTGAGCGTGTTGCCCTCCAGATAAGGCAATCCAGACGGGAAGTGGCAAAGAGGGCATGAGAGAGTTAGACTTGAGGCGCATGTCAATGCATTGCGCATGGAATGCTTGGCAGCTAGAAGTGAAGAGATGGAGCTCATCAAGGGTTCGAATATGGAGAGAGATAATTGCAGGACTAGGTAGCCACGGAGAGGAAGGAGAGAGAAGCCAAGGACAGTTTTAGGATCTTGATTAGATGATTATGATAATGAACTGGAGGAAGAGGAATAGGAGAGATGGTGGGTACAGGAGAGCAGGCCGAGGAGGTAGATCGAGGAGACGACAAAGGAGAAAGCTAAGATTGTGATGATGATGAGGATGCTCAGGTTGTACGAAGGAAAAAGGATATCACTGGCAATTGCCTCTCCTTCAGTTTAACAAATGTCTTCAGAGAGGATGGGGGTGGGGGCGCTGTCTTTGTTTTATTTTCAGCGTTCTCTTAAAATACATTTTAAATTTGATTTTGTTACAACACTGAGACTGGGATAATTTGGTCCTTTGACACCATAAATTAATAGTTCTCTAGACTGGACAACATGGATTAATAACTTCCGGAGTAAATGTTAGAAAAGAGCAAACTGGAAACAGAAAGATAAACGTAGAACGGTGAGGAACTAACCGTTCGTAAACATTCAAGTTTGCTGTCATAGATAGACAATTGGCTTTCATGGACAACTAAAATATGTGTCTGATCATTGTGGAACTGAACCCTGGTTTCCCCAACTAATGGGGCTGCACGGCCAGCTGGTGCCTGAATAAATCGAGATTTTCTCTTCTCCCATCCATCAATGCTCCAAACACACAGCTGCAAAAATCAGTACTGCGTTAAGAAAAATATTAAAGTAAACAATATCATTAACCTAATACACATGCAAGAAAATAAATGCTGGTACTGAACTTAAATAGTATTATAATAGGAAGGGGACATCTGCATAATCCAATAATCAATAACTTATGGAAATTTTGACATCTAATTCTAGTTACATTTTGGAATAATGCTACTTGTTAAAAGCCAATGGACAAGCTACCAACCCAACTGTTTTTTGACAATACTATCAACCCAACTGTTAATGAAAGCTTGATATAGAAAAGCTGGGAGTCATAAATTTCTGCAATCAATATACCTGTGCATCAGCACCTGAAGACACCAGCACATTCAGTGACTGGGAAAATGCAAGGCCAGTAATCTTCTTCTGATGACCCTTGAGCTTGGTCTTGACCTGCAGACATGCAATAATTTTAATTGAACAGAAAGAGAGCTCCTCAAATACATGTTATAGAAGTTAGAACTTAGTTATGCACATAAGGCTGGCTTCAATGTACTACTCCAAGTAAAGCAGAAAGAATTCCAATACTGCTTCCCCTATGGTCTCATAGATAATATTACTAATGATATCAAAACAAATGTCTCTTCTGACATTTGCAGCTGATATTGGAATCTAAATCGTTTAGTCTGTCTAGGATTCAAACTTTTAACAAGTGTCCAGACAGTAATCTGAGATGGAAAAAAATAGTAAGAAACAACACAACTCTTATAAATCTCTCTTTTATTCTTAAAGGCAATTAAAATTTATTTCAGAAAATACTAATAATTGTGCAAGGATGATTGCATGTAAAACTGTAAAACTGTATTTTCTATATATGAAGAGCAGGTATGTATCCAGTGTCTTCGATGGAAGTATCAAGGATGAAAAAAGGTTCCTAACAAAACCATCTTGAAAAGCTCCAGATATTTGGGAAGTTTTGAAATTTCAAAGTTTGCATATTATGAACAATTTGCAATCTTACTCTAGAAGTTTAAAGGACTCAGTCACCTCACCTCATCAATCCGGACATTGTATATTTGTATCGTAGAATCGTCCATCCCTATGGCAATAATATTATTATCCTGAGGGTGGAATGCTAGGAAGGTCGTTGCAGGAGGTGGAGGCATGAAAGTCGTCATAACCTGTGAACATTTAACACAAACTTTTACATGATAAAGAAAGGGCTAATGAAAAACTTATGAAGGTAATTTAAAATGAAAAAAGCGCTCCATATCTACATGTTTGCAATATTGAAGTGTGAAAAGATACATGCCTTAAATGTCATCATGTTGAACAATGAAACCTTTCCACCGGATGCAGACATGACATAAGAGTCATTTTTCGACAAAGCAATACAAGCAGTTGCTTCTTCAGGAGGGCTACTGTCATTTGTATCATTAGTCATGAGAATTCCGTTTGCTGGTTGCCACAGCTGAGGTGTAACAGATGCCGTGGACTGAAAGATAAACAAAAGACTTTACACTGTTATTACGTAGAAAAATAACTTGTTCATTTTTTCAGCACAACATGACAAATGCTAACCTTGCCAGATGGACTTTACACTGTTATTACGTAGAAAAATAACTTGTTCATTTTTTCAGCACAACATGACAAATGCTAACCTTGCCAGATGGATTACGTTCAGAACGCTGCCATTTCCACAGCTTATGGGTGGCACTCGAAGCAAGAGCTAGCACAGCTTGCCCAGAGTTTGTATACAACAGTCGCACAACCTGCAATCAGGAAGGATAACACAATTTGATGATAATGAAGCAAGCATAAATGCCTAGAAAGCACGGAAACCGCATATATACATGCAGTGTTTGTCTTGTGTATATGCCCATCTACCAATATCTACCTAAATGGGCTTGCTGTATTCTTAATACAAGGTTGAAGAACATATAATGAAAGATCTTGTAAAAGAAGAAATTTAAATCCAGCATTGCCGAGCACTAGAGTTGAATTTCTTGTAATATGGATGGCACAATTATGGACTACAGATGATGCAGAATAAGAAAACATTAGCTTGTCGAATATGAATAGCATAATAGCCCAACTAATGAAATTAGTCATAGCTCAAGGAAAGAAAGAAGAATGAACAGCATCTGAATTACAGTCTACAGTATACCTTGTTCGTTATTGCCCCAGATTCTGGTAACCATAAGGCTTTGAGATGTGCAGACTCAACAATGTCAGCCATTTTCCAGCTCTTGACCTTGTCTGCATCATCCACAATTCTTGGCTTGATGTCGACAGTCCTCGAATCGATTGTCGCCTGAAATACATCAATGTATAATTCAGCAATGCATGTTGAGAAAGAAAACCAATCATTGCGGAAAAGTGAAGACGCACCATGTTACTCATTGAGACAGCTGGAGGTATTCTATCAGAACGATCAAAATTAGCTGCTAGAGGACCAGAAACATTTGACACAGTGCCTAGCGGATTAAGAATTGGTGGCTGCATAAGCAGGAAAAATGATGTTAAAATGAAAATAATTCACATAAATTATTTGGAGATTCATACAATGTTGCATACAACAAACTGATTGATGATTAAGTCTGTGATTGTCCATGACTATGTTACCTTGACTCAAGGTACGAGTGTCGGGTCGGGTCCTTCAAACTCATAACTGATGGATACAGAGACTCGGCTAAAAAGGATCCAAATTTTGGATACAGGTACGGGGATATAACTTAAAATAAATATATTTGAACATGGTTTCATAAAAAACATATAATTAAATTTGCATGGTTTCATAAAAAGACACAATATATAATTAAATTTGCATAGCTTCATAAAAGACATGTAATTAAATTTACACGGTTTCAAAAAAGACGGCCTCTAATTAAATTTGCATAATTTTATAAAAAGATAAGAGCTGTAATTAAATTTACATGGTTTAATATATTTAAGTTTATAATTAAATTTGTATGGTTTCATAAAAAGACACATTATGTAATTAAATTTGCAAGGTTTCATAAAAAAACATGTAATTATAAACTACTAGTAAATTATACTGAACTAGTTGAATAAGTTCCTAATGGACCGTCTCTTCAGCTTTCCTACTACTTTACTACCGGTCTACCATATTAAAATAAACTATCTACTTCACTACCATATTAAAATAAACTATCTACTTCACTACCAATCTTCCGATTATCACCATGAAGGATCTGATTGTCACCATGGAGAATCGGATATGGATTTCATACACATACCCATGTCCTATCGGGGCGACACGGGTACTTCTCCTTAAAGTGGAGAGTCCGGATAACATAGGTCCATGAGCAAACTGAAGGAACTTTCTATTATAACCGTCATAACTAAGAGCACAAAACCATCGGTGAAAAGTCAAAAAACAATTGCACAAACTTGATACGCCCAAGCTTTTAACATTTAAAAAATTGCAACTTATGTTTCTGTTTAGTAACAATTTTGCATGACAGTAACTCTAAAAATGTACCTAGAAAACATCTTTATTTTATTTCTCTATTGTGTTCAGAGATTATATAGGTCTAGGAATAGTCCCTAAGTGAAAGGGTGCTTAGAAGGATGGTTCCAAGGTCAGAAACTTGGTGTGGAATCTGTCCTTGTTTCTTAAAAAGAGAAGTATCAGAATATCAACAAATATAGAATGTTTAAAGACTCATTTTAATTTATAGAAGGCCAAAGCTGTATTCCCAACTTCTGAGAAGTCATTACATCATCTCTGTGTGCATCAACAATCAGCACCTTGTAACATGTTCTTGCAATGCACATTGTGTATAAGAAACTTCGTAAAATAGATATGTAAGTCCTTACTTTAGAGTTAATTTGTTGAGACGAACTTCGGGAGCCCTCAAATGCCCTGCTCTCCATCACTCTCACCAGTCTCTGTCCATCAGTGTTTGCTAGAATCTTAATTCCATTTTCGCTCGTGGTAACCGCAAGCAATGACCCTTCCTTGTTAAATCTCAATCGGGGACTTGCCTGTAATAAAGTAACAAGATGACATAATCCAGGTTACATAGGTGAGGAAAAAGCAATAAACATGACCAAAAATGAATCACTGCACTCACAGGCAATCCACCCTCTGCATCTGAAGTTGTCAGCAAATTAGCATTATCCATGTCCCAAAATTTAATCATGAACTCATCGCCAGCAGCTAAGAATCGGTTTCTAGTTGTGTCAAACTGGACAACCCCCAAAGAACGTTTCCTAAAACCAGAATACGTCCTCTTTATTGCTCCCTCGGTTTCATTCCACTCAACTAAATGAGAATCCCCATCTTTACTAGTTCCGCAAGAAAATAGTCTGCAAAAAGATGTCAATATAGTTGTAAGATGAGAGCAAAAGAAAGTCATAATATGTCCAAGTGAAAGTATGAAACAAAAGATACTATTAGGTAAGGCTACTACTTGATCATCGTGATACCGCAATAGGTTGCATATCCTGAAGCCTTTGTTAACTAAGGATATTCATCTTGTTAACCAACAGTTCACTAGCAGTCTTGAGACATAAAGTTTACCTTGTTCCATCAGCACTGTATGCCATTGTAGTGCACCAATGCCCAGGAGCATCATAGTCAACTCTAGATCCTAGGAAATCGTAGAGCCATGCTTTGATTTTCCCATCAATAGCTGTAGAGAATATAAACTGCAACCAGCATTGAGAGTGAGTAAATATGCTGCTACAGATTTTTAGGACCTATGCAAAACACTTCCTTAACGAAGTCAAAGCTAAATGATTTCCATCAGAGTTATGTCAATATTAAAATTGCTCCCCACAGGCACATAGTAATGTAACAAAGTCGAGGCTAAATGATTTGAATCACATTTACGGCAATATTAAAACTGCTCTAAACAGACATAGTAACATAAGGTAACCGTAATGCTAACGTTGAAATGACATCATACCTGGATAGATTCTTTATAGTGAGGGCAGACAGAGTATACAGGGGCATCATGGCCTTCAAATACATATTGTTTTTGTCCTGTAGTAGCATCCCACACCTGCCATTCATGTAACAGTCATTTGTGCAGATACACTTCTCCATACATTTTCCAAGCATATAGTACTTGAGTATATATATAATAACCCATTGATAATAGCACAAGTCCTATCCATACCTTAATGGCCCTGTCATCACCACATGTGATTATGGAAAGACTCTTGTTGGGATGTGAAAAGGCAATGTCGTTAACACCACCAATATGAGCGTCAATCTACGAGAAATTCCGATAAATCAGAAATACGTACTCACTCTGCAAGTGACAACTTGTTAATTGTAACTAACCTCCAACAGTTGGCGTAACTCTCCGTTTGGTACATAGGCATATGTCTGAATAATATGCTTTGAGAATGCGACCCCTACATCAATCACACAAAAGGCCTTGAATATGGGTACAACAAATGTTACCACATAACAAAGAATTTAGGTGGACGTCACATCATGACACAAAATGTCAACATACAAGAATCATTTAGAGTGAATATTTTTAATTTCAAGTTTCACCTAGAATTGTTCCATCAGGACTCCATAAGCATCGGTTGACAGAAATTGTGGCATCTTTCATCAATGCTGCCTGGAAAGTAAAGTACAATTGTAAAGGTCAACTGATATGATAAGTAAAATATTTCATAAGGCATAACCTGGCATACACAGCACTGTAACTTAAACCAAATTTGACCACAGGGCCACACTCTAATCAAGTAAATGTACCTGTAAGGGCATCGAACAAGTTGAAATATCCCAGACCTTAAATGTCTTATGTGCTATTCTTTCTCGAGATCCAATTTCCCATATCCCAATGTCACCAACATTTGTTCCAACTATCGGCATATCAGAACCAAAAAGAATTAATAACAGTAACATAATATTAATTATTACTAATCAAGAAGAAAAGAACCAGAAGCTACCAAGCAGAATTGTCTGATGTTGTGGATGAAAATCCAAGCTCATGACATTGGAACCCTGATTGAGGGTCCGCACAACATTCTTGGGAATGTTATCTTGAGAATATATATTTGGTGGATGAGTGGCACCAGAGAATGACACCTACAAAAGAGTTACTAGTCTGGATTAATAAACATGCAACAGCTGAAATTATAAGACATAGAAGGAAATATATCCATCAAGGTCAACTATTGTTTCTCTTTTTAAAAACCTCATCAGATTGACCAGCACGCATTCTCTTCATCAGGTGTTCAGAATCGGCTGTCTGATAATCCAAACCAGGGGTGCATGTTGGGGTTCTTGGATGCTTCAAAAAAGCTGCTGAGTGTATCATCACATATTAGATGAGTGAAAGCAATTAAAATTCCATATAATAATTAGAGGAAGCTAACCAGCATTTTGGGGCTGCACAAGACCAGGGGGTCCTTGAGCAACAGCTCCATGAGGTAGTGAAGGATTAGCACTTGACATCCATCCAGCGATTGCACTTGCTGACGGAGACACAACTGGTTGGAAGGGCTGCATTCATTGCATTTCCAGGAATCAGCCTTAATTGCATTGAGACGAATGTAGTAGAATCACCATTCGTTGAATCCACTTACGCTGTGCATACCCATAGGAGGAAATGCCCCAGTTTTAGGAATGGGTCCAACAAGGGGGTTGTTGCCCGGGGGAGGAGGTCGTGCTCCATTAGTAGGGGCACACGTGTGATCGATAAAAAGAGTTTTGATATCCGGGTTGGACCTTGGGTTCTTGCAAAGCTGATGTTGCCAGTTAAGACTGTAAATTTGCAACATAACTGATTACTAGCAGTATCAACAACAGACTAAATGAAAAAAAAAAAATTGTCCAGAGTTACGAGGTTTGTCAAGAATACTCGGAAGTTGTCAAGAAGGCTCAACATATGCACACTAGGAAACACATACATTCAAAAATAGTTGCCGTGTCCGTGTATGTTTCTTATTTGTGTTTGTGTCCATGTCGGACACGATTTTGACATGACATATGGCATGGAGGAAATGTCATGCCCGAGTCACCGTGTCTATTCTGTTTCGTGCCTTATTCATGTTGGTGAACATAGATTGCCATTTAGCTCACAGTTTCATAGACATACTATCGCATATCTTCATACAATCCATAACCATGGAAGCAACTTATGCATCAGTACATATATCATCAATCATCAGAGATGCAAATCCATGATTCAATATAGAAACTATATTATTTTCAAGTGTCACCATAGGACATGTCTTATTATAAGTAACAAAACGGTGTTACTAATAACTAAAACCCAAGCATTGACCAAGTCCAAGACGGATTGTTCAGTAGTTAAAAATTATTAAAGTACTTTGACAAACATTAGTAGTAATTTCTCGAAGATACCTTTGGTTGATTAGTGTCCGCAGTCTAGAAGCTTTAAATGGTGGAAATACAAGTTTGTCACGAAATGTTGGATTAGCTTCAATAAGCTTCTTAAGCTCAATCAACATTATATTCCGAGCTGACTTTGTGTCCCCATACTTAGAAAGCTGCTCATTTTGTCTGCACAATATAAATAACAACTACAACATTAGTGTGAACAAAAGAGTACAGCATCGAAGTAAAAACAACTTGATACTATGGGAATTTCGACTAAAATAATGTTTCTAAAATGATTACATTATAATAGTACTTCTCAAACTTATTACCAAACTTCTTGAAACACATCTTCAAAACGTGATTTCAATGAAATCTCGTTCTCAAATCCTAACTTTGGTTAGAATCCCATTTGGGTGGATTCGAAATCGAGATTTCAAAATACAATTTCTACTAATAAATAGTATTTGGGATAATTCAGTTTCTACTAATGAAATCTCACTTTGAATACACGAGTTTCAGAAACAACTATAGTCTGGTATAATTAGTTTTGGAAAGTACCATTTTATGGAAGGGGGAAAAAAGCATTTTTTTGGTCGAAATTCTTGACAACGAGTACCTGAAATTTTCCAGTGTAAGCAATTGTGTAATCTCCTTGAAAAGTTCTTCATTGAAGGATGCAAACACTTTCAGGTCCTTCACAAGTATCTCAACTGCCTTTGCTCTGTCACCTCTGGAAGAAAGGATAGACCAAGAAAAAAACACAGTTTTACCATTTAATTGTGCATACAAAACGTCAAAACCAGAACAGATACCATTATTATAAGAAATGAATAAACTCCTAGGAAGCAATGACACTCCGAAAACAGCTTGTGTCAACATCCTGCCATGTCGGACACATGTCCTCCGACAGGACACGAGCATGCCAAAATCTAGTTCATGTCAGTGTTCCTTCCCGTGTGACACAGACCAATCCTCACCTATCGAGGGCTTCGAGATACTTCTGCTTCCTAATCTCGAAGAAAATCTTCATAGAGTACCGATTGTCCTCGACCTTGGTGAACCCGCAGAGGTACTTCTCGACCTCGTCCCACTCCCCGGCCTGGATCTGGTCCTCAAAGTGCTTCATGTTGAAGAAGAAGCCAGACTCCTGTTCCAACCTAAATTCCCAAAAAGATTCCATCTTTCTAAAGAGAAGAAGAAGAAAAAAAAACAGAGCAACCCACAAATGAAGTCGCCAGTTACGGAAGGAAGACAGCACTTACTTGTGAACCGCGTCCTTGAACTTCTCCTCGTCCAGGAACTGGAGTATCAGGAACACCAGTTCCCTGCTCAAGGAAGACATGGTCCCCGGGATCCCTAACCGCTCCAGCGCAAAGATCTGTTGCTAAACCCTAAAAAAATCAAAATTTCCAGCCCCGAACTCCACTTCCGAGCACTGAACTCCACTTGTTCTCCGAGATCCGACTCCAAAACCCCAAAATTCCTCAAAAGCACCAAAATTCCACCAAATTTCACCGATCGACACCGGATCTAAAGCCCACTCCACCGGGGATTCGAAATCTCACCTCGACCTCGCGAAATCGGAGCCGAAATAGCGAAGAATTTGAGGGAGGAATTGCGTGTTCGAATCACTTTTCTGGAGATTTCTAGGGTTTCTAAATGCTCTCTCTCTGAAAACCCCCCCTTTTATAGCAGCACTCCACTCCGTCACTTTCTCTCTCCTCCCTTTTTAGGTCGCTCCCCATCTTTCATCTTTCCGATCCTACCCCTCCCGCAACGGTCCTGACTACAATGAAGTTACGTTCCTGTCCCTACTCTCAAGGAATCACTGCCTGATCTGTCGCTGTCAGGAATGGTTCTGCGTAGGGTTGTTTCGGGAAATTGGCACGTTGTTCTGTCACATGCATGTCGGTTTCAAGGATGCCCACAGGGGTGGTTTGGTAAGTTCTGATTAGATGGGAAAGGCCACTGCATCTTACGAGGTTCGATGGAGGGCGTTTGCGTAATTTCCAGTGGGTCCAGATTTTGGCCACCACGTCAGCTTTCCTCGTACATAGTTACTCCCGTTGCTTTTATTTTGTAATTTCTAAAACTTTATTAAACTAAGTAGGATTTGTCATATATGTCCCCTGAATTTAACTTCTTTTGTTTGGAGTCTCTAAATTACTAATTATTTATTTATTAAAAAAACACTTATAATAATTATGGATGATTGTCGGTTTTTTTTCTTTTTTGTCTGTCTACAAATAAATCACCTCTTAGTGGGGCACAACAATCATTCGAAACTGTTGATTGAGTTTTTGGACTATATCAACATCTATGAAATATAAATTAATAAAATTTTATAAAAAAAAATTATGAATATTTTTTTTAAATTATTCTATCCTTTCTTTTTTTTTTCTCTATTTTTTATTTTTTTCTCATCTCTTAGGTGCTTGAAAATAGGATCGCTTGTGTGTGCTCGGACATGAGAGTCAAGTTGTCTATCAGGCCGGATCTGGTCTAGATTTGACCCGCTATGACCGTTTTGGGGCTAGATCAGGTCAGCCTAGAGAAGTATGCGAGTCGGGGGTTGATCGGGCTGGGACTGGACCAGTTCTGGACTTGATTCGGGTTGGCTCATGGTAAATTAAAAAAATAAAATGAATGGAGTTTGGCCTTAAAAATAATTGGACTTTAAAAGAAAGGCTAAAATTAAAAGAGATATTCCACGACAATATTTTAATAAAATTTTAATATATATTATTCTTGTTACATAAGTCAGTGCTTGTAGATACAACTTATGTTTTGATTTTTTTTAAGCATCTCTTCAAAGTTTCTTTGTAATACCAAAGAGAATATTGAAGAGAGGCTGAAATCAAAAATCTAAAGGATAAGCAGCATAAAAATTATGCCTATCTAACAATAATAACACATATTAGAAATGATACATTTTTTTTCAAAAAGATGCAAGATACTATATACACATGTTTACATGCCTACATAGATTTCTATGCTGCAGTTATGTTTTTATTAGAGTCATTTCTACAGTGCAAGCATTCAACAAAAAATTTATACAAAATTATTCTTTCCGTATCACGTTTATTAATTATAAACTCCGCTAAAGAGGTGCAACATTTCTGATCTCATCAAATTATGATTCATTTTTCTTCGTAGCATAGTGTCCACTGAGGTTGCACATGTTGAGATCATTTTATCCCTTGAGGTTGTGGCATGGGTTGAGGTACTTGTACCCATGAGGTTGCGATGCGGGTTGAGATTACTGATCTTGCTGTTACTATGGTGGTTATTCATTTTCATGGAAGCGAAAAAGTAGCCTTTTCACCGAATATCACTAAATTGCTTATAAGTATTAGAAAAAAGAGAACAAAAATTATTGCGAAAAATTTGGATAAATTATGTCATATTAATAAATAAAAAATTGTGCCAAATGACCATAAATACCTTTAAAATATTGCTTTTATCGGAATATTTTGTCATTTTCAGCAAAACGATAAAAATATCCTTAATTGGGGTTAAAAAATAGATAGATTTTGGGAATATTTTGGTAAAAAAAATTATCTTTTATATTAATATGACTATTGAGAGGGATTTTTTTCTACAAAAATCTCTGTCCCAATATTTTAATAACTAATATATTGTAGGGTATCTTGGTAACTCCCCAAATATTAATACATGTGGGCCTGGGGGTGGGTGGAACTGGGTTAATCGGGCCTGCTTCGGGCTTTGACTGGGTCGCTGACTCGGTCGAGCGGGGTCGGGCCGGTTAAGCAGGCTAGGGGCAAACCTAATTCGACCAGATTTTTGTTCGGGTGGGTCCGGTCTGGACTTTAGGGTTCGCACATTGGAGCCTAGCTCGACCCAGGTCTAATATAGGTTCGGTCGGGCCGTTGACCGAACTTCGGCTGGCCCAGTCCGAATTTGACCAAATCGGATCGGGACTGGGTTTCAGACTGATCGGCACAATTAACACCTTGACATGAGAGGGAGAAGGATAGCAATATGAAGAAGGAACATAAATGGTTGGTTATAGGCTCAGGATGAAGGAGGGGTGAAAAAAGAGAAGATATAAATTTAATAATGCACATTACCAGCGTGGAAGTGAATATAAAAGTTTTATTCTAGTTAATATCAAAATGTGTTTATTGTATTATCGCTAAGAATGTAACGACCAGGTTAACATTAGTTTGACATAGATTATAGCGACAATTCCTTTAGTGCTATGTTTAATAACTTATATTTTGTTATCAATTTGTGTTCAAATAAAAAGAAAGATATCCTAAGGCCGTCGACATCCAACCTAAAATATTATCGTATCCTTATCAACAAGGATGAAACCATCTTAAGGCTAAGGTAAGCTCTGGTCCACCCAAATTTTCTTTTATATATTTTTTTGTTTTTGTTTTCATACAAGTCAAATCATATTTCAGTCCACACAAGCATAATCCACCATAGTTCAAATTTATGCTCCGTTCTTACATGTAAAATAAAATATTGTAAAACGACCCCAAAAATATGAAGAAAATGTCATTGTTGTTGAGACCGTAGAGATGAAAGAGAGAGGTCATGCAACTCCCATTTCATGATTAGGAGTAGGTAGCATGCAAGCAAATAACATCATTTGGAGGACTCAATTATGAATAAAGTAAATATAAGGGGCTTATATATAAAAGGTGTTCCGAAATTGATTCATATTTAAATGCAGGTCATATGGCCGGTGGCTTGTCCTTGTTCGGGCTAGTTAGTGCTCGGTAGCTGTCAAAAGTGTCAGGCGTCTTATCGCCTCATAAGCAGATCGTCTTATAACAATAAGCCAACCTACTTATCAGACCCGCCTACAGCCGGTGCCGGTCACGTGACAACCGGAGACGTGTCGGTCCGTCGGCTTTGACTGGTCCGCTCCTCCGGCGAACGCACCATACACCGAAAGCAGACGCAGGGATGCCCGCCACGTGGAGTGGAAAGAGGTGGGGGCCCACAGTGGGAAGTGGTAGTCAGTGTCAGAAATGAAAGCCAGAAAAAGTGCTGCTGGTGCCACTTTTGTCAGGTGCTCTGACCCCAAGTAATTTAAAGGCTGATCGATTTCCTGTACAGGAAAAATGGGACCCACTATTCATATCATCAACAAGTACTTTTCACAAAAATAGTCATAATTTGAGAGAGAGAGAAAATAGTTCAGAAATTTTTCTACCGAGGAATTTTTTTTTTTAATAAAATTAGATTGAGAAAAATAAGTTTATAAAAATTGTACGTAGAAAAAAAAAACATATGTAACATGCGCGTTAAACCAAAACGTATATAAGAGATGCATTTATAAAAAAAAATTATTTTTCTATATGAAAACGTATGTAGACTACATGCGTTCTCACTAATATTTTTAAAAAAAATAAATGATCCTAAAGAAAAAAAAATAGAAAAAAAAAATCTGAAAACGCATGTAGTACATGCGTTCTCACAATATTTATTTATTTTTTATTTAAAAAAATGCTCGTAAAGAAAAATAAAAATAAAAATAATCTGAAAATGCATGGTGGTAGTGCGACGACTTAGTTGTACTGCTGCGAGCCTGCGATATGATATAGGAAATTAAGAGAAGAATACTCAATCACAAAAATTAGGATTTCTTGAGAGATTCCTGGGACAACTCTTGAGAGTCTTATTTGAAACTCCAAATTCAAAATCTTTTCCTCTTGTTTTCGTTCACTGTCATTTGTTGATTGTTGAATTTAATTCTTGATGTTCGTTGTTGATTTTGATTTTATATCGAGATAAATTTTATGGACTGAGTTACGGTATCTTCTGATGACATATGTTGATGAGTACAGTGAGAAAGGTAAAACGTCTGCTTGGTTATGGAGCCTTGAGTTTATCGCAGCCATATTAGCTGGCGTGGCAGAAACGTAGAGACCTGATTTCGGATGTACATATCTTAGTTATGAAATTTAGAGTTTTCCGTAGCCATACCGGTTGGCGTGGTGAGGATTCTAGATGACATGATTATAGAGTTGTATACCTTAGTTATGGGATCTATCGTTTATTGCAGCTATGCTTACTGGCGTGGCGAGGATTCTGAGTATCATGATTTCGGACGGACGCGTATGATTATCAAATTGTATCTTAAATTGGTTCTTAATGTATCATCTCTATCTTTTCACTTCTGTTATTATAGGATTCTGTTACATCATTTAGCTTAGGAGTTGAGATACTTTTAGTTCTTTTAGTTCGGTTTCTTATAGAGCTTCATTTCATTAGGGTTCTTTGATACTATAATAGTAGGTGATTTGCAATTAGTTCTGAGTCTTGAGTATCAGTATTGGTTATTAAGAATATAGCTTGTGAGTCTGTATGTTGTTCTTGGTTGAGCATGTGAGCAATAGACATCAATCTAGAGATAACCCATAGCGTAGTACCTTTGTAGCAATAGTTCTATGGTATATGTCGGTGTAGTTAGTATTGGTACTATAGGTATAAGGGGGAGTAGAGAGTATCAGTGGTGGTTCCATGAGTTAGTATCAGTATCAGCATGCATGTTTTGGATAGTCATGAATTCAGATAGTTGCGTGAGCCATGTAACGATTAAGTATCACGAAATTGTTTGGATATCAATGGAGCATGATATTCCAATTGGTACTCGGTTGTGTTGTGGGTAAGAGATAAGTATTCATGAGAGGCATTAATGAGTGTGACATGGAAGAATGATACCCATAAGGATATAGGTGAGTGTGATAGTGTTAGAATATATTGTACTAGGTAGTAGGATTTGTGTTACATGTGGAAGTAGAACATATATTGGATATAAGGATGCCAGTGAGATGTCATGATGTTGTAATGGTTAGGAGGTAATTGTGTATGTATTGTGATACTAAATATAGATGAGAACCCTAGAGTGATTAATAGGTGTTAGAGTATGAGTTGCACCAGGTAACATGATAGAAAGATTACCTTAGTAGCAAGATCTAGAGTGCCTCAAATATTATGGGGTTTCAGGTACAAGCATTCTAGTGTCTAGTGTACTAAGTATAAATGAGAGACAGGAGTAACCTAGTATGGAAGTATCATCTAAGTACCACATATAGAGTTAGTGCCTTATGTAGATAGTGTCAAGACTTGGGTAGGCATCCTATAGAGAGCATTCTAGATTGATAAGGGTGTACCCATATAATACATGATTGAGAGTGTATACAAGTGTTCATTGCAAGAAGAATAGTTAAACAGTCTTTATGTGATTGAAGGACTGAGACAGATAATAGAAAACAATATTCTAGAGGTGTAGTATATTATCTTGGGTAGTGTGTGCCAGTGAGTTAAGTATGGCCATGGACAAGAATATAATATACCAGTAGTATTAGAGGTGGTAACCCATGATGTTAAATAATTTGGCTAAGGCATAGTCAGTAAGTGACCCTGATTGAGATTGAAATTCATGACAGCTAGAGACTATATCCATGCATAGTTTTTCCCTTCAGTAGAATAGTAGGATTGTATGTTGTAAGATATGACTATCTTGGACTATGACTGTTGGGGGTTTGACCGTAATAGAATTTGTATGAATATGTTATGACTTGCCCAAGAGAGAGGGTTGGGAGTTTTAATTTTGAGGACGGAATTCTGCTAAGGGGGTATACTTGTCACTACCATTTTTTCGGAGAGGGATATTTTTGTCTTTTTCTATTATTGGTAATATTGTAATATTGGCATTTCAAAATTTTATTATATTAAATGATATTTCATAATTATTTAGTTATGGTGCATGTTATATATTATTTATTGTAGTATTTAAAATATTGTTAGCATGTTACATTTTTTTTTGGACTTGTGTTAGTGGACCTAACTAGTTAGAATATACTCATGGAGCAACATTATTTCTAGTTAGACTTGAGCCCAACAACAAGCCCAATTTATTAGGAGAATGACTTAATTAGTTAAACCAATTGGATTAGAACCTTCCATGCTTAATCATTTTCTTCATGACAAACCCCAAGGGGTATTATGGTGTCACGCCCCAGTCCCAAAATGTCAGGAACTAGGCCACGTGTCACTGGCCAGCTGACACGTCACTAAGGGCTTAATCCACTTTGATGGACCCAAAAGAACGTGCTACGCTGTCCTAAAATACTACAAGTACAAAACAGGTATATCTATCTCATCCACAACAAAATGTCAGAAAAGCAAGTGCTGAATATATATATATATAACTGAGCCTGATACAGTACACAACTAGTGAGAATACAAGCCTACTACAAAAACTGATAATAGCGCAGAAAAATCAGATAGACTAAGCAGTGTCTATCTGATGAAAACATCTCCATCTCCAGGTGGCAGGCCTCTAGGATCAAGCATACTCTGAGGGTGTCTCCTCGAGCTCCTCCTCAGTAGCACATCTGGCCTCCTGATCAGGGCCGTACACAGTGGGGTAGAAAGCCTCGTCTTGCAACGCCCCGCTCCGAACGGTTACTTAAGAAACACTACGCTGCTTTGACTCGGTTGAGAATCGAGTCTCGGGGAAACCTTACCGCCAGATCAACACGGACGAAGTGCAATGAACCCTTCGAATTAATCGAGCGGCTTCTATTGAAATAAGTCCAAGAGTTTTGTTGGTTGCTTTGTTTCTTGGTTTTGTGTTGCTTTGTATTTTGAGTTGCTTTCGATGACTTGGTTTTCATGATTTTGCTTTCTCGCTTGCGCTTTCATTTCGAATCGTAAGGAAAAGAGATTGAAGTATGCTAACCAAGTATTGTTGCATTTTCAGGACGCATAACCAAAGAGTGAACGTTGCTTAGGCTTCCCCATCCTCTCGTTCGATTGATTCGGTGAGTGGCTTAGGCCCTTCGATGAATCTTTCAGTTCACATGCTAAATGAAAAGAATCTCTAGTTCACTAAATGTTGCCTCACTAAAAAGATAAGTTAAAAGATGGAACTGCATGCGAATGTACATAGAAGTTTCTGCTTTACTTCAATCGAATGTTGCCTCTTACTTGTTGCATCACTATATCATGCATTGAGCATTCATGGTTAGTGTTTGTGTCAAGTGTAAAAGAAGAAGAAGACGGATCTAGTAGTCCGCCCTAACGTCCGGTCCTTCGGGGATCTTGGAGGGTGTGGCTATTAGATGGTTATATGCTTGCTATGTTATGCATCCTAAGAGTTGGTTTATAATGTGTGCTTGCCATGCATGGGTCTCAGACAACTTGTGCACAAGGTAATAGTCTCTCGATCGGTTCCTGGGGCACTGGGAATCGGTCGGTCCGGAAGGGATTGTGGGGACACCCTAACGTCCGGTCCTTCGGGGATCTTGGGGGGTGTTGTTGTCCATTAATGGGGAAACTCATGGGCCGTCATATAGATAGGGCGCATGCTAGGTTTACCTTCTTGCATACCTATCATTTGTGACACCAGAAGATTGATACATAAGTTTATGCATATATACATATTGTGCCTAACTTGTGTGTCTGCTGCAGGGATAACCGATCGACCGTGGGTAAGAAATATCATATGCATATGCCATATATCGTCTATGTTTCCTTACATGAATTGTTAAAATGAAACTAGACAACGAGAAAGATCACCTAATAATGCTAGCTTCATCTGCTTACTTAGGGTGGATTTCTTAGGTGAGTTTGGCCACGGTCGTTCACCAGTACATGTGGCAGTACTGACCCACGTTTGTGGGCAAATATTCAGGTGCTGGAAGCGAGAGTTTGGCAAGCTTCCTGAATCTGAATCAGAGTGTGCGCACCCTTCCTTAGGACTGTGTTCGTGCTGCTTCTTTCGTTGCTTACCTCTCCAGTGGGCTACTTTCTCTTCTGCTAGATGTTCTGCTATTTTGGTCCTACTACAAGGACATTATGTAATGGGCGTTGTGGCTAATTTTGGAAAATATGAAAAGAGTTGTAAGCCTTCTAAGGCATATTTTGTAACTCAGCCAAGCAAGCTCTTGTAATCAAATCTTCAAGTATTCAATAAAAGAAAGTATTTTGTGTGCTATCAAATGTGTTCAACTCTGATTCTCGGCATTTACTCTGTGGCTATATATATATATCTTCGTCCCTCTTGTGTCTTGTGCAGGTACATTGCCTGGTACAAGCGCAACTTAGGCTTGCACGGCATCGCGCCCAAGCGAGGACGAAGGGTTCCGTAGGGACCAAGCTGTAAACCCCCTGAATTTTCAAATTATTAAATCTTGGATTTTTCCCGATTTTCTGGAATTTTCTGGGAATTTTCTGTAATTAAAATCAGGATTTTCAATTAATAAATGATTTTTAATTAGCAATAAATAATATTAAAATATTATGAAAATAATATTTTTGGGTGTAAAATGAAAAATTGGACTTAGGGTAATTTTTCTGGATTTTTCTGGGCCTCAGACCTATTTTTAAATACCTCAAAACCATTTTTATTAATTAATTAATTAATTAAACTATTTATATTTATTATTAATTATTATTATTATTTATTTTTATTTTTTTTTTATTTTTTTTTATTTCGTTTCTGGGCCGGCCCGGCCCAGTGGGCCGAAGCCCAGCCCAGCCCGGTCCCCCGCCCTATCGGGTCGGGTCGGGTCAGCCAACCCGACCCGCCAGCAAATCCCCGACCCGCCCGCGCGACCCCGTCCCCCACGATCCCCCGACTCCACCGCCGCCCTCCGCGCGCAGCGCCGCCCTCCGCGCGCTGCGCTGCTTCCCGCGGCCACGTCCCCCCCCCCACGATCCGCCTTGGCCGGCCCCCTGAAACTGCCTGCTTCCCTTATAAAACCCCCCCGCCTCCGTTCTCCTCCTCCGCCTCAGTTCTCTCCCTCGCCGTAACCCTAGACGCCGCCGCCGCCTCCCAGAGCTCCGCCGACCGGCCGCTGCTCCCTCGCCGACCTCGCCCCACCGTCGCCTCCCCTCCGGCGCCCCGCTCCGCCGTCCCCGACGCCGACAGCAACCCAGCAACAGCAGCAGCAGCCGCAGCCGCCGCTGCCGGCCGCCTAGCGCCATCGCCGCCCCCGTGGACGCCGCGCCGCCCCTCGGCGAACCTTCCCCGGCCCCCTCCGGTGCCTCTCCGGCCGTCCTCCGCCGTCCACGGCCGTAATCCGCCGAAACCCTAACCCTAAAGCCCGATTCGTCGTGTCGTGTCGGACACGACACGGACACGATTTCGACCCTGTTTTTGGGTCCCCTTCAGGTATGTGTAACTTTCGCCTCGTAGCTCCGTTTTCAATTCCGCAAATTGCGTTGTGAAGCCTGTATGACCCTCTCGGTGTCCGGATAAACTGTTCGGGACACCGCGTCCTGTGGTGATCGCACACCGCGATCCAAAAACAGGAAAAACCAGACCCTGTTTCACCCCGGAACCGAGTACGTCCCGCCAAACGGGACGACTTGGTCGCGTGTGGTCTTCACAGATACGTGCGCATCATCGATACGGACGTGTGAGCCTTCGTGGAAGCTGATTCGGGTGTGCGTGCACACCGGAATCAACGCGTATCCGCGAACATCGCCCCGTATCCGCCTTTTCGGCAATTCACCCTAATGTCGTGTACACTCGTCGGATCGAGACGAAACTTGCGCCATCGGACTCGTAGCGATACGCTGGTCCTGTGGGTCAAGTTTGGTTCAATTCTGAGAACGTTGACGAAATCGCGTGTCGTGGGCCCCACAGGCCCCGCTCGACGGGCGATTTCGTGATCGGCTCATCGGAATTCAAATCTGAAAGTTCCGTTGGGTTCGTTTCAGCGTTCCTGACCTGTTGACACTAAGTTTGGTGAATTTGGAGACCATTGACCCGGACACGTTTTTCGGTGCAAAGCGGGCCCACCGGCGGATCCCATTTTGACCCGAAACTGCCGTTTTTGCCCTTGTCTCCAAATTGGACCCAAGGACAGGCGTTTCTAGCTATTTGACATCTTCTGAGCATGATGATAATGTCTATTTTAGCTTTTGGACTCATCTCTGGACTTTTCTCCCAAGAACCTAATTAATCAGATCCAAACAACAGGCAAGTACCTGCACTTCAAGTTAATCTTTATATTGTGATAATTAAATTCCCTGCTCTACTAGTACTCTTGCTGATTACACGTAGTGTTAGAATACTATATTTCATGTCTTGAATATTGGAATTCATGTCTTGTTTTTTATGTCGGGTGGGAGAATACTGAAAGGCATGTAGTTACCCTTCCCCTTGCCGTGAATAATAGCTGTTGGTACACGACTGTCCATCAGCCGGATCCCGATTATTCGTGACTAATAGCCGTTCATGACGGCCGGATTAGCCTTATAAACCCCTATATGCCAACTAAGTATTCTAAAAACAAACACAAGTTTCATACAGATAACTTCAGGTCATGTTATATTCTTGCTGACTGTGTAGTTTCTTTTCCTGCTCGTTTACTTCTGTTTTCTCATATTCCTGTTTATAGTTTTGACTCTGAGATATTAACATTCCCTTATGCAGTTTCCTTAACATGATATTCAATGTTTAATTGTCATAAATATTTAGTTTAACATTGTTGTGCACTGTGTACTTTGCTCCTTTCCTGACTGGATCTGTTGATTTAGGCGATGATGAGGATCTTGCCCCTACCTATTATGGTCCTTATGAGGGTACAGATGATACCTATGAGGAGCCAGAACCCACCCAGGAGACCCCTGCTGCTGAGTAGCTAGTAGTAGCTATCTTTCATTTCTATTTCTTATCTTATTTATCGGGTTTGTCCCCGATTTCAATATTGAATTTCTGTACTTAAACATTTGAATCTGTTGTCACATTTACTTTCAGTTGCAATCTTAAGTTTCATTTCTCATTATTATCTTGCCTATGTTGTTGTGAATGAGCTAGTTAGTAACTTTGGATTAACCTAGACAGCGTACTACTGCCGACTCTGCGGCGTAGGCTGGACGTACCCACGTACTCGTGCCCGAACTTCCGGGTGCGGGTCGTGACACGTTTTTATGGTGGCCCATGCAGGTCTTATCCTAAAATAGGGTAATACCCTAGGACAGGGTATGGAATAAAATTTAGGATTCTAGGAAAAGCTCATTCACAGTATAGCGTCCTTATTTCAAATTCTTGATATCTTTGCTGCTCAATTTACCTATCGCCTTTGATTCTCAAGTATTCTATTCTGATCTTCCTATCCCTTAATCTTTCAGAATGGTCCAGACCAGGAACACAGTAGGAGGCACATCAGAACCAGCTGAACAGAATGTGCCCGAGACTCTTGCACTCCCGCCGCCTCCATCTGTTCCGGCAGTTACTCTTGATGGGGCACAACTACTTGGAGTGTTCCAGGGATTGGTGGAATCCCAGAAAGAACAGACTGCACTCCTGAGGACCAGCCTCTCAGAAGCTATTAAGTCCCAGGAGTCGCCACTCAAGAGGCCAGGAAGTGCCAAAGACTTCAAGAACCTTAGGCCTCTGGAATTCTATGGAACTGAGGGCATTCTCTATGCCGATGAGTGGATAGAGAATGTCGAGAGACTCCTGAAGACTGCCCGGGTCCCAGATGACCTCAAAGTGGAGTCCGCAAGCCTGCAACTGTTCGACATTGCTCGAACCTGGTTCAGAGATGAACCCCAACTATCAGCTCCTGACATCACCTGGGAAGACTTCAAGAGGCTATTCAAGGAGAAATTCTACCCCGAAGTGGCTCGGGAAGCTCTCGAAAGCCAATTCGAGAGACTGGAACAAGGTAACATGACTGTTGATGAATATACTGCTGAATTTAGCAGGTTAAGCCACTTTGCGGAGTACATGGTTCGTACCCCGGAGGACAGAGCCCGTAGATTCAAGAAGGGGCTATCTCCGGATATCCGCCTTGCTGTCACCACCAGCCGAGCTCGCACCTATGAGGAGATCTTGAGCGTGGGTCAAGGCGTCGAGAGAGATATGGGGCACAAACTGAAACGAGAAAGAGATACCGGGAATGCGGGACCCAACAAACGCCCTTTTCAACAACAACAACAGCAGAGGGCCCCGCAGCAAACTCAGCGTCCTCTCCCTCGAGCTCCAGCACCCCAGGCTCAAGGTCAGAACCAGCGAGCTCCCCCTTGCAACTATTGCCAAAAACCAGGCCACACTTGGAAAGACTGTAGAAAGAGGCTAGGTGCCTGTCTCTATTGTGGCTCCCCAGCACATCAATTGAGGGACTGTCCTGCTGCTCCAGGACGCCCCGCTGCACCAAAGGCTCCAGTCCAGGCCAGGCCTCCAGCAGCACAACAGAGGGGACCCCCGCTTCCAACACAGCAACAACGCTTTGCTCAGCACCAGCAGCAACAGAGGGGTGCACCGCAGCAAGGCCGTGCTTATGCAATGACTCTGGAAGAAGCTGAGGCCACAGCAGACGTGATCACAGGTTCCGTGCTTATAAATTCAATACCAGCTATTACTTTATTTGACTCTGGAGCTTCTCATTCATTCATGTCAGTAGATTTCCTTATGAAGCATAACTTAATCACTAAACCCCTTAGGAATTGTTATAAGATCATTACCGGTGGAGGAATCATTCCGGTTAGTGATGCTTGTAACAATTGTCCTATTACATTATGTGGAAGAGTACTGTATGCTAGACTACTTGTAATGCTAGTGCCCAGTTTTGACATTATACTGGGTATGGATTGGTTAAGTCAACATCATGCCACCATAGACTGTCACAGAGGTAGTGTAATCTTCAGGCCCCCTGACAAGCCAGAATTTGAATTTGCTAGAGGTTCTAGAGAAATGGGTAATAACATAATTTGTGGAGCCCTAGTAACAGAAGAATTGCCACCTATCATCTCTGAATACCTTGATGTCTTCCCTGAGGATCTCCCAGGATTACCCCCAGACCGAGAAGTTGAATTCTCCATTGACTTAGTGCCAGGAGCAGCACCAGTATCTCAGAACCCCTACAGAATCAACAAGAATGAGATAATAGAACTAAATGAACAAATCAAAGAGCTAGAAGACAAAGGTTTCATTAGGTCTAGTGTCTCACCTTGGGGAGCTCCAGTACTATTTGTGCCCAAGAAGAACGAAACATCCAGAATGTGTATTGACTATAGGGCCTTAAATGCCTTAACAATTAAGAATAAGTATCCCCTGCCCAGGATAGATGACTTATTTGATCAGTTGAGTGGAGCTCGGGTGTTTTCAAAGATTGATTTGAGGTCTGGTTACCACCAAGTAAGGGTGAGAAAGGAAGACATCCCTAAAACTGCTTTCAATACCCGGAACGGACATTACGAATTCTTAGTGATGCCGTTCGGGTTGACGAATGCACCAGCAGTTTTATGAACCTAATGAACAGAGTTTTCCAGCCATACCTAGACAAATTTATAGTGGTCTTTATTGACGATATTTTGATCTACTCCAAGACCCCCGAAGAACATGAAGAACATTTGAGGCTAGCATTGGAGACTTTGAGGAAGGAAAAGCTTTATGGAAAATTGTCTAAATGTGCTTTCTTCCTAGACAAAGTAGAATTCTTGGGACATGTTGTGACTGGAGATGGAATAGCAGTAGATCCTAAGAAGATAGCTGCAGTAGAATCCTGGCCCACTCCAGACTCTGTAGCCGAGATTAGAAGTTTCCTGGGACTAGCTGGCTACTATCGGAAGTTTGTGAAGGACTTTGCTAGAATTGCGGAGCCCATGACAAAATTAACAAGAAAGGATGAAGAGTTCACTTGGACTGATGAATGTCAGCGTGCCTTTGAGGAATTGAAGAAAAGACTGACTACTGCCCCTATTCTGACCTTACCTTCTGGAACCGGAGGTTTCGCTATTTATAGTGATGCTTCTGGAAAAGGTCTAGGTTGTGTATTGGAGCAGAATAAGAAAGTAATAGCATATGCCTCTAGACAGCTTCGACCACATGAAAAGAATTATCCAACCCATGATTTAGAATTGGCAGCTGTCATTTTTGCTCTTAAACTTTGGAAGCATTATCTTTATGGAGAAAGGGTGGAAATATTTACGGACCATAAAAGCCTAAAATATATTTTCACTCGGAAAGAGCTAAACATGAGGCAAAGAAGGTGGCTGGAACTAATGAAAGACTTTGATATCACTCTTCAATATCATCCTGGGAAGGCCAATGTAGTTGCTGATGCCCTAAGCAGATACCCTATGGCGATGTACTTGACTTTGAACCGACACTTGCTCGAGGACTTGGAAAGTCTGGGTATTGAAGTAATTATCCCAGGAAAAGAGGGCCAAATGATGAACTTGCAGATTCAGTCTACCTTAATAGACAAAATCAAGGAGACTCAATTTCAAGACGAAGGCCTGCGAAGCCTTCGAGGTCAAGTGCAAGCTGGATTAGTAGAAGAATTCAGAATTCATGAAGATGGATCACTGAGGCATGGCGATAGATTATGTGTACCTCAAGGAGACATAAGGGAAGAAATTATGCAAGAGGCGCACAGATCGCAGTACTCTATACATCCAGGAGCCAACAAAATGTACAAGGACCTGAGGACGCATGTTTGGTGGCATGGCATGAAGAGAGAAGTATCCAGGTTCGTATCCCGCTGTTTAGTGTGCCAACAGGTTAAGGCTGAAAGACAACGACCTGGAGGATTGCTTCAACCACTACCCATTCCGGAGTGGAAGTGGGAACATATCACAATGGATTTTGTTTTCGGTCTTCCAAGAACACCTAGTGGTAAGGATGCAATCTGGGTGATAGTGGATAGACTGACCAAGTCGGCACATTTTCTACCTTTCAAAGTGGGGCTATCTACAGAGAAGCTAGCAGATCTATATATCAGACATATTGTTAAGTTGCATGGGGTTCCAGTAAGTATTGTCTCCGACAGAGATTCAAGATTCACCTCTCACTTCTGGAAGAGCTTACAAGCCAGCTTGGGGACTCAACTCAAATTCAGCACAGCTTATCATCCCCAAACCGATGGACAATCGGAACGTACAATCCAGACCCTTGAAGATATGCTCCGTACATGTGTTCTGGATTTTGGAGGATCCTGGGAAGACTATTTACATCTGGTGGAGTTCTCTTATAATAACAGCTACCAAGCCAGTATCGAGATGACTCCATTTGAAGCCCTGTATGGCCGAAGATGTCGTACCCCGCTATCATGGGACGACGTTGGAGAAAGAGCCATACTGGGACCAGAGATGGTGATCGATTCAGCTGAGAAGGTAAAGCAAATAAGGGACAGACTTCGAGTGGCTCAAGACAGACAACGACATTGGGCAAATAGCCACCGAAGGCCCTTGGAATTTAAGGTAATTAAATTTATAAAATTCAAGTCAATTTAAACATTTTGATTATGGAACTAAGACTTGATTATGACTCTATTTTAAGGTTGGAGAGCTGGTGTTCTTAAAGATTTCCCCGACACGTGGCACCATTAGGTTCGGAAGGAGTGGAAAACTCAGCCCAAGATTCATTGGACCTTTTGGCATACAGGAGAAAATCGGAGAAGTGGCATACCGACTGGCATTGCCACCCTCTCTGGATGGAGTACATAACGTCTTCCACGTGTCGCAGCTGAGAAAGTATGTGTCAGACCCCAGTCACATTTTGGATCACTCAGAGCTCGAAGTAGGCCCAAGTCTGACTTACCAGGAGCAACCCGTGGAGATACTGGATCGCTCGGAGAAAGTCCTACGGAACCAGGTTATCTTCCTGGTTCGCGTAGCTTGGAAGCATCATTCTCCCGGCGAATCCACCTGGGAGCGTGAAGACGAGATTAGAGAGCGATACCCCTATCTTTTTGAACCCTGAGGTATGTTGTAATTTTCGGCTTTTCTTTTCGTCCCATTGTTATTCTTAAATTTTGAGGACGAAATTTTTGTAAGTTGGGTAGGTTGTAAACCCCCTGAATTTTCAAATTATTAAATCTTGGATTTTACCCGATTTTCTGGAATTTTCTGGGAATTTTCTGTAATTAAAATCAGGGTTTTTAATTAATAAATGATTTTTAATTAGCAATAAATAATATTAAAATATCATGAAAATAATATTTTTGGGTGTAAAATGAAAAATTGGACTTAGGGTAATTTTTCTGGATTTTTCTGGGCCTCAGACCTATTTTTAAATACCTCAAAACCATTTTTATTAATTAATTAATTAAACTAATTATATTTATTATTAATTATTATTATTATTTATTATTTTTTTTATTTTTATTTTTTTTTATTTTTTATTTCGTTTCTGGGCCGGCCCGGCCCAGTGGGCCGAAGCCCAGCCCAGCCCGGTCCCCCGCCCTATCGGGTCGGGTCGGGTCAGCCAACCCGACCCGCCCGCAAATCCCCGACCCGCCCGCGCGACCCCGTCCCCCACGATCCCCCGACTCCACCGCAGCCCTCCGCGCGCAGCGCCGCCCTCCGCGCGCTGCGCCGCTTCCCGCGGCCACGTCCCCCCCCCCCCACGATCCGCCTTGGCCGGCCCCCTGAAACCGCCTGCTTCCCTTATAAAACCCCCCCGCCTCCGTTCTCCTCCTCCGCCTCAGTTCTCTCCCTCGCCGTAACCCTAGACGCCGTCGCCGCCTCCCAGAGCTCCGCCGACCGGCCGCTGCTCCCTCGCCGACCTCGCCCCACCGTCGCCTCCCCTCCGGCGCCCCGCTCCGCCGTCCCCGACGCCGACAGCAACCCAGCAACAGCAGCAGCAGCCGCCGCTGCCGGCCGCCTAGCGCCACCGCCGCCCCCGTGGACGCCGCGCCGCCCCTCGGCGAACCTTCCCCGGCCCCCTCCGGCGCCTCTCCGGCCGTCCTCCGCCGTCCACGGCCGTAATCCGCCGAAACCCTAACCCTAAAGCCCGATTCGTCGTGTCGTGTCGGACACGACACGGACACGATTTCGACCCTGTTTTCGGGTCCCCTTCAGGTATGTGTAACTTTCGCCTCGTAGCTCCGTTTTTAATTTCGCAAATTGCGTTGTGAAGCCTGTATGACCCTCTCGGTGTCCGGACAAACTGTTCGGGACACCGCGTCCTGTGGTGATCGCACACCGCGATCCAAAAACAGGAAAAACTAGACCCTATTTCACCCCGGAACCGAGTACGTCCTGCCAAACGGGACGACTTGGTCGCGTGCGGTCTTCACAGATACGTGCGCATCATCGATACGGACGTGTGAGCCTTCGTGGAAGCTGATTCGGGTGTGCGTGCACACCGGAATCAACGCGTATCCACGGACATCGCCCCGTATCCGCCTTTTCGGCAATTCACCCTAATGTCGTGTACACTCGTCGGATCGAGACGAAACTTGCGTCATCGGACTCGTAGCGATACGCTGGTCCTGTGGGTCAAGTTTGGTTCGATTCTGAGAACGTTGACGAAATCGCGTGTCGTGGGCCCCACAGGCCCCGCTCGACGGGCGATTTCGTGATCGGCTCATCGGAATTCAAATCTGAAAGTTCCGTTGGGTTCGTTTCAGCGTTCCTGACCTGTTGACACTAAGTTTGGTGAATTTGGAGACCATTGACCTGGACACGTTTTTCGGTGCAAAGCGGGCCCACCGGCGGACCCCATTTTGATCCGAAACTGCCGTTTTTGCCCTTGTCTCCAAATTGGACCCAAGGACAGGCGTTTCTAGCTATTTGACATCTTCTGAGCATGATGGTAATGTCTATTTCAGCTTTTGGACTCATCTCTGGACTTTTCCCCCAAGAACCTAATTAATCAGATCCAAACAACAGGCAAGTACCTGCACTTCAAGTTAATCTTTATATTGTGATAATTAAATTCCCTGCTCTACTAGTACTCTTGCTGATTACACGTAGTGTTAGAATACTATATTTCATGTCTTGAATATTGGAATTCATGTCTTGTTTTTCATGTCGGGTGGGAGAATACTGAAAGGCATGTAGTTACCCTTCCCCTTGCCGTGAATAATAGCTGTTGGTACACGACTGTCCATAATAGCCGTTCATGACGGCCGGATTAGCCTTATAAACCCCTATATGCCAACTAAGTATTCTAAAAACAAACACAAGTTTTATACAGATAACTTCAGGTCATGTTATATTCTTGCTGACTGTGTAGTTTCTTTTCCTGCTCGTTTACTTCTGTTTTCTCATATTCCTGTTTATAGTTTTGACTCTGAGATATTAACATTCCCTTATGCAGTTTCCTTAACATGATATTCAATGTTTAATTGTCATAAATATTTAGTTTAACATTGTTGTGCACTGTGTACTTTGCTCCTTTCCTGACTGGATCTGTTGATTTAGGCGATGATGAGGATCTTGCCCCTACCTATTATGGTCCTTATGAGGGTACAGATGATACCTATGAGGAGCCAGAACCCACCCAGGAGACCCCTGCTGCTGAGTAGCTAGTAGTAGCTATCTTTCATTTCTATTTCTTATCTTATTTATCGGGTTTGTCCCCGATTTCAATATTGAATTTCTGTACTTAAACATTTGAATCTGTTGTCACATTTACTTTCAGTTGCAATCTTAAGTTTCATTTCTCATTATTATCTTGCCTATGTTGTTGTGAATGAGCTAGTTAGTAACTTTGGATTAACCTAGACAGCGTACTACCGCCGACTCTGCGGCGTAGGCTGGACGTACCCACGTACTCGTGCCCGAACTTCCGGGTGCGGGTCGTGACAGCAAGGACGATCAGCCCTACGGGATCTGGGGCGCGACAGGTGGTATCAGAGCGTAGCTTTACGTCCTTGGCCTCTTCAAATATCGTTTTCGAAAATGATATAAGTTTTCAAACGGTTTCAAAAGTCCCGAATTTCGAAAATAGATTTCAAATCTATAGGAAGTAAATCGAGAGTATGAAAGGTCCCTAAGAGTATGAAAACCCAACGTCCCATGCAATGAGTCCATAATACGTTATGAGACTAACGAAAGCTACTCTCTTTTGCAGCAAGGATGACAAAAACAGGTGCTGGTAACCCTGATACATCGCGCGCAACGAGCGTGAGCGATGATCAAATCGATAGGCTGATTGCAATATTTCAGAATCAGAATGATCGTCACGCTGCTCAACAAGAACGAGTTGAGGCTCAGCAGCAATGAGCAGATGCTAGAGCCTTAGCGCAACAGCAGCAGATTGAGTCCCTGGCTCAGATTGTGACATCACTTGTAGCACAGAGTGGTGCATCGGGAACCGCTGCAACACCAATGACTGCCCCGACCATACCTCCTGTTGCAGGAGTAGCAGAGACTAACGAGCCTCCTCGTGCGGCCGAAAAGTCTACCTTTAAAGGTGTTGAGTTTCTGAAGTTGAACCCTCCGGAGTTCGAAGGAAGGACCACGCCGGATAGGGTGATGGACTGGATCGCAAAGATGGAGAGCTTGTTTAGCTTTGCTTCTGTACCTGCGAACAAGAGGGTGGCGTGTGCCGATATGCAGCTGCGGTTACGTGCACACGACTGGTGGGAAGTGAAGAAAGCAGATCTAGCCACCAAGCATCATGATGGTAGGATCACCTGGGGAATGTTCAAGGAAGCATTCCTTGCACATTATCTCCCGCCAGCGGTCAGGCAGAGAAAGGAAGATGAGTTTACCGAACTCAAGCAAGGGAACATGTCCGTCGAAGACTATGAGTCAGAATTTTCCAAACTTGCTAAGTTTGCTAGCTCGATGATCCCTGATGAGGGAGCCCGCACACATCGGTTCATAAAAGGCTTAAACGATAACCTAAGAAAAGATGTTATGAATCGGGAGTGCAAGACCTACATACAAGCCTTTGAAGCAGCAATACAGAATGAGCACTTCACTCCACAAAGTGCTCCGGAGAAGGCACCCGCTCCTCGGAACCCTCCTGCTAAACGATACCACAACGGTGAGAGGAAGACTGACACAGAGAAACCGGCTGATGCAGGTGAGAACCGCGGGAAAGTGTGCAGCTACTGTGGCCGTCCCGGTCATATAAAAGAGGCTTGTTATGCCCTCCACAAGCTGTGTTTTAAGTGTGGGCAAGCTGGCCATGAAAAGCAAAATTGCCCGAAGAGGAGAGACTCTGAGAACCAAGGGGATGATGCATCGGGTCCTGCTCGTGATCCAACTGATCAGTTACGAAGGCCAAGAGTTTATCAGTTGAATTTAGAGCGTGATGAGAGTGGACTGGATGTTGGTGAGTCTGATTCCTTTGATCTCTTGATGCATCGCATATCGCCTCCTTGACTTCTTAAGTTTCGGGACAAAACTTTTTCTCAGTGGGGTAGTATGTAACGCCCCGCTCCGAACGGTTACTTAAGAAACACTACGCTGCTTCGACTCGATTGAGAATCGAGTCTCGGAAAAACCTTACCGCCAGATCAACACGGACGAAGTGCAATGAACCCTTCGAATTAATCGAGCGGCTTCTATTGAAATAAGTCCAAGAGTTTTGTTGGTTGCTTTGCTTCTTGGTTTTGTGTTGCTTTGTGTTTTGAGTTGCTTTCGATGACTTGGTTTTCATGATTTCGCTTTCTCGCTTGCACTTTTATTTCGAATCGTAAGGGAAAGAAATTGAAGTATGCTAACCAAGTATTGTTGCATTTTCAGGACGCATAACCAAAGAGTGAACGTCGCTTAGGCTTCCCCATCCTCTCGTTCGATTGATTCGGTGAGTGGCTTAGGCCCTTCGATGAATCTTTCAGTTCACATGCTAAATGAAAAGAATCTCTAGTTCACTAAATGTTGCCTCACTAAAAAGATGGAACTGCATGCGAATGTACATAGAAGTTTCTGCTTTACTTCAATCGAATGTTGCCTCTTACTTATTGCATCACTATATCATGCATTGAGCATTCATGGTTAGTGTTTGTGTCAAGTATAAAAGAAGAAGAAGACGGATCTAGTAGTCCACCCTAACGTCCGGTCCTTCGGGGATCTTGGGGGGTGTGGCTATTAGATGGTTATATGCTTGCTATGTTATGCATCCTAAGAGTTGGTTTATAATGTGTGCTTGCCATGCATGGGTCTCGGACAACTTGTGCACAAGGTAATAGTCTCTCGATCGGTTCCTGGGGCACTGGGAATCGGTCGGTCCGAAAGGGATTGTGGGGACACCCTAACGTCCGGTCCTTCGGGGATCTTGGGGGGTGTTGTTGTCCATTAATGAGGAAACTCATGGACCGTCATATAGATAGGGCGCATGCTAGGTTTACCTTCTTGCATACCTATCATTTGTGACACCAGAAGATTGATACATAAGTTTATGCATATATACATATTGTGCCTAACTTGTGTGTCTGCTGCAGGGATAACCGATCGACCGTGGATAAGAAATATCATATGCATATGCCATATATCGTCTATGTTTCCTTACATGAATTATTAAAATGAAACTAGACAACGAGAAAGATCACCTAATAATGCTAGCTTCATCTGCTTACTTAGTGTGGATTTCTTAGGTGAGTTTGGCCACGGTCGCTCACCAGTACATGTGGCAGTACTGACCCACGTTTGTGGGCAAATATTCAGGTGCTGAAAGCGAGAGTTTGGCAAGCTTCCTGAATCTGAATCAGAGTGTGCGCACCCTTCCTTAGGACTGTGTTCGTGCTGCTTCTTCCGCTGCTTACCTCTCCAGTGGGCTACTTCCTCTTCTGCTATATGTTCTGCTATTTTGGTCCTACTACAAGGATATTATGTAATGGGCGTTGTGGCTAATTTTGGGAAATGTGAAAAGAGTTGTAAGCCTTCTAAGGCATATTTTGTAACTCAGCCAAGCAAGCTCTTGTAATCAAATCTTCAAGTATTCAATGAAAGAAAGTATTTTGTGTGCTATCAAATGTATTCAACTCTGATTCTCGACATTTACTCTGTGGCTATATATATATATATCTTCGTCCCTCTTGTGTCTTGTGCAGGTATATTGCCTGGTGAAAGCGCAACTTAGGCTTGCACGGCATCGCGCCCAAGCGAGGACGAAGGGTTCCGTAGGGACCAAGCGAGGACGATCGGCCCTACGGGATCTGGGGCGCGATAGTACACAGTGGGGTAGAAAGCCTCGTCTAGATCTGGCAGAGAACCAGGTCCTCAGTGGGACGTAACAAGATACAGAAAATGACATGCCATGTATGTAAATACTGAATAAAGAAAAATAAATACAGGGTGCTAACCATTCTAAGTGAAATGCAAGTAAAGATCTCGTAGTACGCATGGGAATGTGTGGTTAGACATACGCTGACGTAATTCACCAATCGTGGTGACTGGCTAGTATATGTGTCGTATGCCCCCGGACTCACGGGTAGCTCTGCAATCAACCATCTCCGAGGAGCATGGTACGAAGGTATAAATCATATATGGAGGGGGTGTCCCATACGTCTACTAGTTATCTTTTCCATCCCAATGAAACTAAATGTTAAGTCGTATATTTCCTGAGTTATTCTATTCCGTGATGCGGGTCACACGTACTGGTAGCTAATCAAATACGCAGCTCACATCCATATATGTAATGCAACCATGTCGCGTGTTCCCGTGATAGGGTCTAGGAGAATATCAGGATATTCTCACAGTGTTGGTGAGTCTGTAAGACTAAGTTATTTATACTAATTGTTAACGTATTAGTTGACTGTACCAGAGGCAGTCTCAGGTACTCATAGTATATGAATTTCAGAAACAAGAAGCATATAACAATATTTGAGAATTAAAATATTAAACTTGGCAAGGTATACTTGCCTACTCCCTGATAGTGTTGATAACCTGATCTCACAGTCAGGTTTGTGGTTGCTGGTGACAGGGGGTCACTGGCTGTGCTGTAGTTGGTTTCTGTTAAAATAGACAGTGTTCGTAAATATTATGGTTGTAATATAAAGCATATATATATACTTATATACACATATATAGTATGTATATATATAGTTATATATATAATATATATTATTATCAGGGTGTATCCTCTGATTTATAATAATATAATAATCAGGGTATATCCACTGATATATAATTAAAATGACAGGGCAGAAAGTAAATACATATATATTATCAGGGTATATCCACTGATGTATATATTTATATAGATAAATGAAAAGACAGTACAAAATTTTAATACATAAATAAATGCTGTACTATTCAGCAATATTATCAGGGTCTATATGTGACCACTGTTATATATAATAAAGTACAATAATTGCATATATAGATAGGCTGTAATATCCAGCACAATAATATGTAATAAATTTAAATGACATTGCAAGAATTAAAAAAATATATAATATAATATATATAAGCTGTATTATCCAGCTGGATATTAATATATATATACATATAGATAATATATATATATATATATATATATATATATATATATATATATATAATAAGTGCAGGAAATAAATGCAGAAAAATAAATAACTAAAAATGCATAGTATCATGTTATATATAAGTATATCATATAAATATATGTATACACATATATTTATATATTACATATATATATAATTAAAACAGAATTTAATACATATATACATATTAGTAATTATAATATTTATATAGTATATATAAATAGACATATACATATACATATGTATATATATATATATGTATATATATATGTATATTACTATGTATTTATATGTATATTTAAATATATATTATATTATAAAATATATATGTATTATATACTGTTGTTATACAGTATATTATAATATATATACTGCTATTATATACTTACTATATATATGTATATATATATCTATTATACTATACATATAGGAATATATGTATATTTACATGTATATTAGGGTTTAGGGATATACCCTCTGACAGGTGGGCCCTAGAGGTCGTCGACGGCGGGTGGACGGAGGCGGAGTCGGCCGGAGGCGGCCGGAGGAGCGGGAACAGCAGCAGTAGCTACTGGCAGCAGCAGCAGCAGCAGAGTGCGGGGGCTCTGGCCGGCGGAGGAGCGGCGGAGGTGGCCGGGCAGGCGGCGGGTTCGGCAGAGGGGAGGGTGGCGGTCAGGTTGGTGTTGGTGGCGGAAGTCCACGACGGCGGTGGCGGTGGCTGGAGGTCGTCGGAGGGAGGAGTGGCAGGTTAGGGTTGGGGGTGGCCGAGGGTGTTGCGGGGGTTCTGGCCGGCGGAGGAGACGTCGTGGGGCGATGAGGGTTGGTGGTCCGGTGGAGGGAAGGGTGGCGAGGCGATTGGTGAGGGTGGTGGCGGTGCACGGTGGCGGAGGGTGGCGCAGGGGGTGGCTCGGGTGTTGGTGGGTGCTGTGGGCTGTGAGGGAGAGGGGAGGTTGCGGGGGCTGTGGCCGGCGGAGCAGGGTGGCGCTGGTGGTGGGGCTTGGCCGGAGGGGAGAGGGGGTTAGGGCGAAGGGTTGGCCGGAGTTGGGCGGCCGGCGGTGGTCGGAGGGAGGAGTTGTGGGGATTTGAATGGGAGGGGTATGGGGTTTATATAGGGTTTGGGAATGAGTGGCAATTCTGTAAATATAGGGAAGTTTGAGGGTAATTTGGTAATTTGATATTTTATGATATTTTCACAGGATTTCTCTGGATTCTTATGGTGGGTCCCACACACCTATGGTCTAGCCAATAGGATTATGCCACCTAGCATGCAATTTTGCATAAAGACCCCTAACTTTTTAATAATTGCATAAATGCATGGATTTGGTATTTTGCGTAATTTCGCAATTTACCTGATTTTAAATACTGATTTTTCGAAATTCTAAATTGTACAAAAATGAGGGAAATAGCTGGGGAAAAATGTTTTGGACAGTGTGGGGTGAGTTTGGGTAGATGCAGGGTCTGATTCTGCAGGTGATACGGGTCCTCGTATTTATTAATTAATAAATACTGCGTACGGTGTTCACTAATTATTTAGAGGCTATTAGGGTCATAATTTCTCTACGGTGTCAATACACTAATTGTAGTATATTCAGTCTAGAATATTATCGTATTTTTTGGTTGGGCAGACAGGTGCCTACTGGTCCTCAAATCTCTAGGGGTACGGAGATGGGTAAAGAGCAGCAATTTAAATAGGAAATAAATACGTATGTTTGTAACGATATTTGTGCGACTAAAACGAAGCACCAAACGAGATTTCTGGGAGTTGCTAAAAATACAGGAAAAGTAGTCTAACAAGTCTAGGACAGGTATGTGGAATTTGTTTAGGATTTAACAGCTAGTGGGATGCCCTAATTAATTGTGTAACAGACAGGTGCACAATCAACAGAATATATAATAAATAAATTATAAAAAGTTGCCATAATTCTAATTAGTCAAAACTAATCCTAAATTACTGAAATCTGGTCGAGGGAGTTTACATATGGACTTTACACATTTCTTGGAGAGGGGGTTAGGGCCAGCCATAAGGGGAGAAGGAGAGAGACAGCTCTCTCTTCATTCTTTCACTCCAATTCTAGATCTAGAATTTTTCTCTTCCAAATTTCTTCATCCCTACACTAATCTCTATCCAAATCCTTCCCAAATTTATTCCTACTTCACCATTGGAGACTCTAGAAGCAAGGAGGAGGCAAGGATCTATAATTTGGAGGAAGGAGCACAAGTTGAAGGCACTTGACATCAATTTGGATACTTGCATTGGGAATCCATCTTCCAATAGTTACAATTCAGTTTTCTCCTTCTAATTATACTCTAAATATGTAGTTTAAACATTAGGAACCCTTATATGTACTAAGGCTAACTATAAGAAGAAGAATTGACTACTAGGGACCCATATTTTGGAAGTTATGGTGTGTTTTGTGGCCAATTTGGGAGAAATTAGATATTAGTGCACCATGTGTTTGTCAATAGGTCAATTAAACCAAATTAACATGTGTTTGATTGTATGAGACTAGTGTTGTGTCCACAATTGGATACATGTAGGTTATATCATGGCAATTTATGATACATGTTGATTTGGGAGTTTTTTCTTCGACACGGGGGTCTACACATATCATATTTTGCCATGAGCACATGGATGGGTAGTTAGTACTTTGTATTGCTTCTAATTCATATCATTTGTGGTGCATTGGGTGATGATTTGAGAGTGTGTCAAGGACGTATCACAAGCGTATTATAGATCTAGTATGATACGGGGGTGATGCACTCTTTGTGTTTATTGTTTTGTCTTTGATGTATTTATATTATCCTTATACTATTTGTACATGAGTGTATTATATATTTATAGGTGTATCTTTGTTTTGGTTCATATACTATAAGTATAGAGGGGTATATATATATATATATATATATATATATATATATATATATATATATATATATATATATATATATATATATTGTCACGTCCCAGTCCCAAAATACGTAGGACCAGGAATACGTAATACGCCCAGCCGTATGTATATAAATTCCAGTATATGGAAAACCATATACATACGTACGCTGTAAATGAATATGCAATCCATCAGTGGTAATATACTGTCATAACAAGTCACACACCATCTATATCTCATCCACAGCACAAAATACTCAGTGGGAACAAAACTGACATATAACTGGATATCAAAGTGTATAGAGTCTATAGTCTGGTGGAAACAAATCCACTACAAAACGACTATACTAAAGTAGACACAAAAATCCCTAAAACAGTGATCATAATCACAGAAACTCTGTTGGTAGGAGCTCCTCAGTCTCGTAAGTAGCATCCGGTCCAGGTCCATACTCTTGTGGAAACTCCTGATCGTCCATATCTGGAAAGGGACCAGGTCCTCAAAGGGACATAACAAGATACATAGAAGCATGCCAATAAGTACTAAAATATAAACATCCATCGGGTCGCCTAACCATCTAAGTGAATGCAGTTTGAGGACAACTTTGAGTGTAAGAGAAAGTGTAGGCTAGACATATGCTGACGTAATTCACCAATCGTGACAACTGGCTAGTATATGCCACATATGCCCCCCATCTCAAGGGCGCACGGTAAACAAGATTAATAACTACATAAGAAAGTGGGTGTCCCGTACACTTATGAGTCGTCCTCCCTGTCCCAATGATCTATGCATGTTGCCTCCACCACATGCTAATACCTTAAATAACTGCCAGGTCTACTAGCATACAAAGTTTCTACCAGCAGTCATTCTTAACGCACGGCCATGCGTACAGGAGACCATCCCTGTCACGCCGTTCGTGATTTATATGAGACACACACTCGTGTAAACCACTGTGTTATGGTTAATGAACCTAATGATGTTCTTTAATACTGGGTGGTCTCATAATTAGGTCATAAATCTATAAAATATACATCTATATAGACAGAATAAAACATGCATGTAACAATTTGAAAGGTAAAATAACAGTATTATGGCAAGGTATACTTACCAAGTAAAGTGCACGTCCAAAGTTGTTGCTGTGATCAGATGAAGGAGTTATTGCTTTGTAATTAATTATATATAGGAATAGGGGGCGGTGGAATTTACTTAATGGTTAAGAAAACTCTTGTTGTTGTTCTCTTTTTATTGGTTTAGGTGTGCGGCTGTAGATATTTCCTAAAGAGTGGTTGAATGAGAAACTTACACGTGTAAAAGAACAAAGCGAAGCAAAGTTGAGTTTTGTTTCTGATACAGATATTTCTTTCCTAATGATTTGTGGTTGGATTCTACGCAGAGGAAAGAAAAGAAGAGTTTACGCTGGGTAAATAAGCGGTGGTTTAGTTACTGCTGCTGCGGCAGTGGTTTACGCTGGGTAGTTTGCTATTGCTTTTGATATTTACGCACAGAGAAAATATACGCGGTATGGTGAGGAGTTTGCTATTTGACTGTTTTACGCGAGGTGAACTGCTGATGTTAATTCCTTACTTTACGTGCGGAATTGGTTTTGTGCGTAGAGAAAGGGATTTGGGCAGGTTGGATTTTTATGCATGGAAGAGTTCTGTAGGGTTTTCGCTAAGTGAGGTTTACGCTAGGATGATTAACGGGTTGCGGGTTTGGTATAATAGGAATTATACTTAATAAATAGTTTAAATAATTAATTAACTAATACGGTTTTCAGGAATGGAGGTTTATATATATATATTATAATCATGTGTGATATCAGTATTTGAGAGAGAGTAATGTTATTTATATATATGGGTATTTAAGGTTCTGTGTTGGTTTTGGAGAAGTTGTGGTGTGGAGATTTCAAGGGGGAGAAGCTTGGTGGTGTAGCACTACAGGTTAGTAGGTATTAATGGTCGGGTTCAGACCAAGTGCACAACAACACAGGTGGGAAGTCTGGAATGCTGTGTTATACGGCATGTTCAGAGGTTGGTAACTCAGATTTTGGTGAAAAGAGGATCGGGTATTACTGCAGGCAAGCTTATTTGAAGGAGAAAATGAACTTGGGTACATCCCTACAGGTTGCTAGTTAGATATGTGAAGGCTTAACTATAGTTGGGTATGGGAGTACTTGAGTGCATAGGTGCACATGGGATACTTAGTGTATCAGTTTGGGGGTGTATGAGCTCGGACAAGCAACCAAGGGAGCAGCAGTAAGTCTCTGGCAAGATTAGAGCAACGCAACAACAGTGGCTCATCACAGTGGGTAAGGGTGTAAGTTTCAGTGTATCAAGAAGATGGGAACAAAAACAGCCCAGGTCAAGGACTAGTCGGGTTTGGACTGTCATGTGTGGGACTGATACTATGATCAGTTGGAGTATCAAAATTTAACTGTGAGCAACAACAGTGCACTGTAAGCACTGCAGTGCAGTGCTCCAGTAGCTCGAGCATGCTGACGACTTGGCACAACAGTGAATGCATAGGTGAAGTGTGGGAATTGAGCACTAGTATCAGGTATATGTTGGGGAGAGGAAGCAGTGGTCAGTAGCAGCAGCATGTAGGTATGGATGAATGATTGTGCTAATGGGTCAAGTGCAGTGAGTGTTGTGAGGGTGTGAGTTCAGATGTACCATGGATGAGTGATTATGGGGTGTCTCAATTCTGCAGGAACATACCTATGTGTACCAGGTATTGAAGAAGAGGTGCTCAGTGCACAGATGTGGGAAGAGTATCAGTTATTGGTAGAGGGGAAGGTATGCGCATTGAGTAAGAAGGAGGGCCTGTGTTTATCGTGACTGAATTAGCTATGTGTGAGTGTTATGTTAGCTCTAGATGTTAACTGTTAGGTACTCATGTTAGTAAGTTAGATGTTATGCTAGTTATTATATATATTAGTTAGTATAGTTTAAATATGAGTTCTAAGATTACCTTGAGTTATACCAAGATAATACCTAAATATTAGTTTAACTAAAATAAAAATAAAATTAACCAATAGATTTTCTAAAAAAAATAAATTAAAATTAACTATTTTTTTTTCTCAGATATTACATACCACATCTATTATCATTCAAAATATAATTTTAGAAATATCAACCGTTTGATTGTTATCTATACTAATTTTTTATTATGTATACTACTATAATTTTGAAAATATAATTATTATCTATACTGTTTTTTTAAATAGCAACTGTTTTATTAAATAAAAATATATTATTAGTTAAATTTTTATTATCTATATTAATTTGTTATTATCTATACTAATATAAATGATAACAGTTTGTTTAAATCAAAATATAATTTGTTATCAAAATATACTAATATGAATGATAACTGTTTGTTATTATCTATACTAATTTTTTATTACTTGTACTAATTTTTTATTATCTAACTAAACACATATTTAAAATTTTAAACATATATTTATGAGAAATCTTAATTAAAATAGATATCACAATTTACAAATAACAAACTAATTATTTGTTATTTATATAATTAATTAAATTTTGTGTACAAATAATAATAAATTATCTTTTAGTGATATGATAGAAAAATATAATATTGATAATAATATTAATCAATAGATTTTGTTATCATTCATATTAGTATAGATAATAACAAATTAGTATAGATAATACAAAAATTTGAAAATAAAATTAACGAAAATAAAATTTGGAGGTAGAAACATCATTTTTTTGCGATTATAAAATTTTTCGAAGTCCGTTAAATGGTGAAACGGTTTATCTCATAGTACTTTTCGATACGGTCATTTTGGCACAAACTGAATCTTGTTTCGATCTCTCAGTCAAAAGTTATGATACTTTAAAGTTTTTAATTTTATACTTTTGCCTGTAACATATGTGTCTTGCTTCGGATGAATTTTTTTTCCGCACGAATTGTATTACTCTCGTCGAAAACATACAATCGACCTATTGTTTGACGAAAAATAATTTTCAAACAAATAGTTATGGCCGCTCGAAGTTTACTCGATGGCAGACGTAATTTTTTTACGGCAGATTTTTTTTAAAATTTTTTTATGATCAACGATCGCATATTTTATTTTGGATCTTAAATTTTATTTTTTCTAATTTATTTTAAAATTTTATTGTTACAACATTTAAAGAAAAAAGAACTAAACCTAAATAAAACCAAACAAAAGCATTCTTCAAAAAAAAAAAACCAAACCGAAAAGAAAAATGAAAAAAAAAATGTTTTGGTGAGAACGGCCGCTCGAAGTCTGCTCGATGGTAGACGTAATTTTCTTACGGCAGATTTTATTTTTAATTTTTTGATGATCAACGATCGCATATTTTTTTTGGATCTTAAATTTTATTTTTTCTAATTTATTTTAAAATTTTATTGTTACAACATTTTAAAAAAAAAACCAAACCAGAAAAAAAAACCCAAACCGAAAAGAAAAAAAAATATTTTCGTGAGAACGCATGTACTACATACGTTTTCACATTTTTATTTTATTTTTGTTTTTTGTGAAAAAGCATGTACTACATGGGTTTTCAGATTTAGATTTAGATTTATATTTAGATTATTATTATTATTATTTTTTTTTTTTTTTACGAGCATTCATTTAAAAAAAATTTGGTGAGAATGCATGTACTACATGTGTATAGAAAAATATATATTTTTTAAAACACATTTCTTATATGCATGCGTTTTGGTTTCTTTAATAAATTTTTTTATCCGGAGTAAAAACGCATATGTTACGTGCGTTTTTGTTCTCTATCTACAATTTTATCAAACTTATTTCTCTCAAACTAAACTAATTTTATTAATTTCTTTTTTCTCTGTAGAAATTTTTCTGAAAATAGTATTAATAGATGTTTTTGAGAAAAATAATACAACTTTTAAAGTCCATATCTCGACATTAATAAATCAGAAAATTTCATACACAAAAATCAAGTTTGCTGTAATGGTACAAAGAGCATAAACTGTTTAAAATTCATAACAAAAGAACAAAAATGACAATCGGAAGTATTTTTTCATTGAGCCAGGGTTTTAAAATAATGTAATAAAATGATATGTCCATACCAAGGACATTTTCTGCCATAAAAATATAAGGCGTGGACGTTTCTTTGCTTAAAATGGATGGAAAAAATTATTGTCAAAAGAACACCCTTCCAAAATATATATATATATATATATATATATATATATATAGTTAGCTCATGAAGTAGTGAGATCTAATAAGATACTGTGGGTACAAATATTTTCATATTCATTTATTTTACAGAAAAAAAAAATTAGGTGTAGATTTGAACCACAACCTTCTCACAAGCTAACTGAACATCTCTATGTATTTTGATCTTACAAATATATATGTATATGAACTTAAAAAAAAAAATGAGAATATTTAAGAAATCATGTAAGAAAAAAGGCGTTTCTATCTGCGTTTTTACAACAAAATTAAAATTAAAGCCGAATAAAAGTTAGTTTCTTAAGCTAATGTATTTTCATCAAAAACATCTTCTCAAATGGTGTATTTTATTATTTTCATTCAAATATTTTTTCAAAGAACGTTTTAATGTTCTTATCTGAATTTTGGCAAAATTTGTTTCGCTAGTCAAATTTTATCAAAATTTTATGCTTTGAGTGAAATTTTCTATTAATAAATTTGGACAAATAGAAAATATTGTGATACATAGCTGCAGTGCAACAATACTTGTACCAAAACTAAAATCAAATAAGAAGTGAAGTATGTTTTTAAATATTATATCAAAAGTTAAGTAATTTGGGCATGCCATAACATCTTTCTTTACCCCTTTTTTTTTTTTTTTTATACTTTCCGGTATAACGTATGGGACCGACGTAACGTTCAGAACTTTTGTGCACACTGCATTGCATGTCTTTGGGTCCACTGTCCCCCAACTTCCACCATTTATAAATGGAAGAAATAATACGGTCCCGTGGCTCGATCCACCGACCTTTTGCCACCCAGCCGGGGTCTTATACATCTCCTTAGTAACCACAATAGTCGTGTTTTAATCCAACATGGGTATAGATGTATCGATTCGGCTAATTTGTTTATAAAGTTGTAATGTTTTAATCCACGTGCTATTTATCCATTTTCGACATATTTACTGGATTTGGTCGGATTTACTCTTAATTGGTTGAACCTAAATATCTAGAACAAAATTAAAACGATCTTAACATGTCTAATTACCGAACTCAGCTGGCCCTTACGGTTAGTGAGAAGAGGTATGACCTCCCTAACTAGACGGACCGTCTCGGAATCAAACCGCAGAGAGGTGTGGGACAGTTGGTCCAAATAGCATACAACACAGCGTGTACAAAATTTCGTATGTATTGTCGGACATCGAGAAAAAAGAAGAAGTCTAATTTAGCATCACCCGATTTGTCGATCTTTCTTGTAACTGCACCAGAACTCCAAAAATTACAAGAAGGATTGGATATTTGTCTATTTAAGTTATTCATTTATACAAGTAAAATTTTCCATTACAAATATAGTAATGTAATCATAATAGTTTATGGGTTATAATCCCCTATCATTAATGTCACGACCCGCACCCGGAAATTCGGGCACGAGTGCGTGGTTACGTCCAGCCTACGCCGCAGAATCGGCGGTAGTACGCTGTCTAGGTCAAGTCCAGATTTACTAACTAGCTCATTCACAACAACATGGGCAAGATAATAAGGAGAAATGAAACTTAAGATTTGCAACTGGAAATAAATGTAACAACAGATTCAAATGTTTAGTACAGGAATTCCAAAATAAAATCGGGGACAAACCCGATTAAATAAGATAAAGGGCAAAACCAAGATAACTACTGCTAACTACTCAGCAGGAGTAGCTTCCTGTGCGGGAACTGGCTCCGCAACGGTATCACCTGCTGGCTCATAGGGTCCATAATAGGTAGGAGCAAGGTTCTCATCATCGCCTAAACAACATATCCAGTCAGGAAAGGAGCAAAGTACACAGTGCACATCAAGATTAAACTAAATAATTATGACAATTAAATATTGGATATCATGTTGAGAAACAGCATTAGCAGAACATTATTATCTCAGAGTTAGCTGTAAACAGGAATATGAGAAACTGAAATAAATGAAACAGGAAATGAAACTACAATAGCCAGCAAGAAATATAACATGACTAGAACTATCTGTGTGAACTTGTGTTTGTTTTTAGAATACATAGTTGGCATGTAGGGGTTTATAAGGCTAATCCGGCCGTCATAAACGGCTATTAGACAATTCATTCGAGATCCGGCTGATGGACAGTCGTGTACCAACAGCTATTAGTCAATCCAGGGGAAAGGGTAAACTACATGCCTTCTAGGTATTCTCCCACCCGACATGAAAAACAAGACAGGAACTACCAATATTCAAGACATGGAGTTCAATATTTCTAACACTAGGTGAAATCAGCAAGAGTACTAGTAGAGCAGGGAATTTAATTATCACAATATAAAGATTAACTTGAAGTGCAGGTACTTGCCTGTTATTTGGATCCGATTAATGTTCTAGGGGAAGTTTCCACAGATGAGTCCAAAAGCTGAAATAGACATTACCATCATTCTCAGAAGATGTCAAATAGCTAGAAACGCCTGTCCTTGGGTCCAATTTGGAGACAAGGGCAAAAACGGCAGTTTCGGGCCAAAACGGGGTCCGCCGGTGGGCCCGCTTTGCACCGAAAAGCGTGTCCGGGTCAAAAGTCTCCAAATTCACCAAACTTAGTGCCAACAGGTCAGGAACGCTGATACGAACCCAACGGAACTTCCAGATTTGGATTCCGATAAGCCGAACACAAAATCGCCCGTCGAGCGGGGCCTGTGGGGCCCACGACACGCGATTTCGTCAACGTTCTCAGAATCGAACCAAACTTGACCCACAGGACCAGCGTATCGCTACGAGTCCGATGGCGCAAGTTTCGTCTCGATCTGACGAGTGTGCACGAAGTTAGGGCGAATTGCAAAAATTTCGGATACGGGGCGATGTCCGCGGATACGCGTTGATTCCGGTGTGCACGCACACCCGAATCAGCCTCCGCGAAAACTCACACGTCCGTATTGACGCTGCGCACGTATCTGTGAAGACCGCGCGCGACCAAGTCGTCCCGTTTGGCGGGACGTACTCGGTTTCGGGGTGAAACAGGGTCTGGTTTTTCCTGTTTTTGGATCGCGGTGTGCGATCACCACAGGGCGCGATGCCGCGAACAGTTTGTCCGGACACCGAGAGGGTCATACAGGCTTCACAACGCAATTTACGGAATTGAAAACGGAGCTACGAGCGAAAAGTTACACGTACCTGAAGGGGACCCGAAAATCAGGGTCGAGTCGTGTCCGTGTCGTGTCGGACACGACACGAAGAAAAGGGGATTTAGGGTTAGGGTTTGCCGGGCACGGCCGGAGCTCGGCTGGCCAGGGCGGCTCGCGGCGGGGAGGGGCCGGCCAGGGCGGCGCCGCTGCACGGCGGGTGAGGCGGAGCGGCTGGCCGGAGGCGGTGCTGGCCGGGGGCTGCTGCTGCGGCCGGCTGTTGCTGTCGTCGGCTGCTCGTCGGGGTGTGCGCGGCGGCGAGTCACGGCGCTGCGGCGGTGGAGACGAGGGGGAGGGAGGAGGACGGCCGGCGCGGTGGCGGCGAGCGTGGCGGCGTCGGGCAGCGGTGGCGTGGAGCGAGGAGGCGGCGGAGAGGAGCGGGGCTGAGGGGGTTTAAGTAGGGTGGCGAGGCGAGGGGGCTCCGGGCGGAGCGGCGGCTAGCGCGGGGGCGCGGGGCGCGTGGCCGCGTGCAGCGCCTGGCGCGGGGTGGTCGGCGTGGGACGCGGTCGGCCGGGGGACGCGGGCTGGGACGACGGCTGGGGAGCGGGTCCGGGCGGCGGGCTCGCGGGTCGGGTCTGACCCGACCCGACCCGGCAACAGTTGGGCTGGGTCGGTACAGGCCCAAAGGGCTGGGCCGGTCCACTGGGCCGGGCCGGCCCAAAGGAAAAATAAAGAAGAAAATAATAATAATAATAATAATAATAATAATAATAATAATAATAATAATAATAATAATAATAATAATAATAATAATAATAATAATAATAATAATAAATGGTTTTAGGTGATTTAAAATTAGGTCCGGGGTCCGATAAATTCCAGAAAAATTACCCTAAGTCCAGTTTTCCATTTTACACCCAAAAATATTATTTTCATAATATTTTAATATTATTTATTAACAAATAAAAATTATTTATTAATTGAAAACCTTGATTTTAATTACAGAAAATTCCCAGAAAATTTCAGAAAATTGCGAAAAATCCCAATTTTAATATTTTTGAAAAAATCAGGGGCTTACAATCTACCCAACTTATAAAAATTTCGTCCTCGAAATTTAAATTATGGCAGGGTTCTCTATGTCTACTCTCACTTGATTATAGTCTAACGACTTCTCTCAGGTGAACATTGCAGTCGCTACCCAACTTAGAATTCTACCCATATCCTCTAAGGTTGTACGACTAGTAAAGCTAGGTCCCAACTTAATAAATCATGATATTGAATCTTTAAGTCTGCAACACAAAACACATCACCTAGGGTATTGCCTTAGTCATAAAGGGTTATCATCAATTTGACCGGTCTGTGGGGTATGTCTAGCACTGCAATTCAACTTATCAAACACAGGATTTTGTCTTTCCGAGATGAGGGAAGGCGATGGTTAATAATAAGGAGTTTAAGGGCGAGGTTGTAGAACAGGGTATAGGGACCAAGGCGTTTAAGGAATTCTAATAGGGATTGCCAGGCGGTTATGGATTGAGATTCTATTCTGGTAATGCTGATACGATATGCTCGGACGTATTTAGGGGGCAAGTATACTAGTCAACTATATATCTCAATCCACGTAAAGTAGTTGTGCGAAGTGCGAATCAAAATGCACTAAGGTTGATCAGACCGTAGTACACTGATTCTGAGTAGACACTTGCATTAGTGGGGTTGATCAGGCCTCAATAATACATGTGTCATGAACAAGCCCGATAAAGGGTAAGCTTGCAAAACTAGGCTATAAAATAGCAGCATATGTCAAGTTTAGCAAAATTTTAGTACGCTAGATGATGATGAAAAGGAGGTGCAAATTATTGAAGTTCACAAAACACATATAAGCACAATAGCAAAAAGCCTCTAAAACTCTACAGTTATCAAAATTAAAAAGCATACTAGGTTATTTAGCAAGTTCAAAATTACTAGGTTGAGGCTGAGGTCACGAACCAATAGGCATGAGCTAAACAATACTAGAAAAGGTATCTACGAATCACTTACGCGCATTAGCTGCTTCCAGAGTTTGCGCGTTCTCCACGGTCATTACGTAAGCCTGTCCGCGTCCTTGAGCAGTGGGGCAGTCCCTCACTCGATGTTCTGCTGAGCCACAAAGTAGACAAACACCTAGCCTCTTTCTGCAAACTTGCCAAGTATGGCCTGGTCTATGACAATAGTTACAAGCAGCAGCTTGTTGGTTCTGTCCCTGGGCCTGGTGTTGGGGTGCTGGAGCTCGAGGGAGAGGACGCTGGGTTTGCTGCGGGGACCCCTGTTGTTGTTGTTGAAATGGGCGTTTGTTGGGTCCCGTATTTCCGGTATCTCTTTCTCGCTTTAGCTTATGCCCCATGTCTCTCTCAACGCCTTGTGCCACGTTTAAGATTTCCTCATAGGTGCGGGCTCGGCTGGTGGTGACAGCAAGGCGAATATCCGGAGACAGCCCCTTCTTGAATCTACGGGCTCTGTCCTCCGGGGTACGAACCATGTACTCCGCAAAGTGGCTTAACCTGCTAAATTCAGCAGTATATTCATCAACAGACATGTTACCTTGTTCCAGTCTCTCGAATTGGCTTTCGAGAGCTTCCCGAGCCACTTCGGGGTAGAATTTCTCCTTGAATAGTCTCTTGAAGTCCTCCCAGGTGAGGTCGGGAGCAGATAGTTGAGGTTCGTCTCTAAACCAGGTCCGAGCTATATCGAACAGTTGTAGGCTTGCAGACTCTACTTTGAGATCATCAGGGACCCGAGCAGTCTTCAGGAGTCGCTCTACGTTCTCTATCCATTCATCGGCATAGAGAATGCCCTCAGTTCCGTAAAATTCCAGGGGTCTTAGATTCTTGAAGTCTTTGGCACTTCCTGGCCTCTTTTGTGGCGACTCCTGGGACTTAATAGCTTCTGAGAGGCTGGTCCGCAGAAGTGCAGTCTGTTCTTTCTGAGATTCCACCAATCCCTGGAACACTCCTAGCAGTTGTGCCCCATCTAGGGTAACTGCCGGGACAGATGGAGGCGGCGGGAGTGCAAGAGTCTCGGGCACATTCTGCTCAGCTGGTTCTGATGTGCCTCCTACCGTGTTCCTGGTCTGGACCATTCTGAAAGATGAAGGGATAGGGAAATCAGAATAGATTAATTGGAAATCAAGGGCGATAGAAAAATTGATCAGAAGTGATATCAAGAATTGAAATAAGGACCCTATACTGTGAATGAGCTTTTCCTAGAATCCTTAATCTTATTGCAGGCCTGTTCGGTCCCTAAGTTGAAACCGAACAATTTAGTCGTTTGACCTGCATGGGCCACCATAATTAATAGCTAATTAGGTAGAGAAATTGAAGAGAAAAATTGATCAATAATGCTAAGTTTACTACCAAATGCTTACAACCTTCTTACAACCCTCTCACCTCCCTGCTATGTGGGCCACTTTCGATCCCACCTTTCTCCAATGAACGATCGTCACGTGGCATTCCGGTCACGTGACGACCACCCGGACAGCCACCGGATCTCATCTCTCCCTCCTCTTCCAATAGGCGGCCGCCACGTGGACGCCACGTGGCGGTTGTAAAAGGGTTATAGGCATTTGGTTGTTGATGAAATTCCTAAATAATGCAAATAGGAAGATGTAAAATTAAAGATAAGAAATAGTAGAGGATTCGAGGCACGTTACACGCTGTCTTTAGAATAGAATTTTGCCCCACGAACAGTACAGTGGGTTCCCTGGCGATCTATCCCCGAGATACAACGAATCCTTCGATTCACTTCACCGTGCACCTGTAGCGCCCCGTTCTCCCGGTGCGGAGAGCGCGGCTAAGAAACACAAACGGTATCGTTCGACCGGGATAGATTGAATTAAGAACTCGTCCTCGTTATGGATTTGTTTCTTCGGAATCGATTCCCATATTCAGTGGACTGCGCCCCAAGGATCGGCTTAGCGGCAGAGTCAGGAGGGACCTCTCCGCTGTTATCTTTTATTGCCTCGGTTTTCGATGTCGCTTGTTGCTTTCGTGCTTTGAGTTGGTTTTGGGATTTGCTTGTTTTCTTTGAACGGTTTCGATGGTTTTCATTGTTTTCGTTCATTGACTTGCACTTCAATTCCGAGATTGGAAAGAGAGGAAGAAGTATTAATCAAGCTGTTCGTGTGCAGGTGAACGAGCAGTAGGCGGCTTGCGAGCGGAGTCGTGAAGCGCCTCTTTCCTTCTCCTTTCCAAAATCTAAGTGAGTGGCTACCAACCCGATTAGCTAGCCCTGCTTCCAGCTTCACTCCCTTGCCCCGATCAAACGATACCAAGTAATAATAAAAGAAACCAAGATAAAAGAGAATAGACTTGGTTAATACTGCTTGTCAATCAAACTGTGAACGGTTACTTACCTGCATGCTTGTTCGTTTGGGATATTTATCATATGCATAAATACAAGTTAGAATGTTTGTTCTTCTTTTAAATTGTGCTATGAAATATACTGAATCAAGAGGCTATGCAACTGAATCAAAATACTGCTTGTCCTGAACTGGCATTGCCTCAACTGCATGAACTGTTAGCTTAATAAAATAATACCGATTCGATCACGGACAACTTGTGCACAAGGTCACTGGTTCCTGCGGACGGTCGTTGGGGCACTGGCACCGATCCGGTCCGGACGGAACTCACTGTAGTCTACTGCATCTGAACGGGATGGTTTGTAGCCACTACTGAATCTTCGCTGCATTCCATCCTCGTTCAAGACTAAACGGTCCATTATGGCATCCTAGCCAGTGATCCACTGTATATTTAAACCTGTTGCATACTAACTTGTGTCTTCGTGGCAGGGAAGGCAAGGTAAGTATTGTGCAGGTAATTCGGACGGTCAGGTAAAATCCACCGAACGGTGGCACGTTCATTTCAGTAAATTATATATGCTGCTTACTTGTAAATGAACTAAGGCAAGATAGAAACCCACAAATATGCATGCTTCATTAAAACAACGTGTTGATTGGTATAGTCAGGGTAGCTCGCCTTCACCAGCATGTTTCGATATGCTGACCCTCGCTGAAACAGGTTCTCCGCACCAAGGCGAACCGAGCGAGGAGCCGAAGTCGTCTTCCCGATCCAGTCCAGCTGTTGGCGCATCTCCACCGCGCCCCTCGAAGCATTTTGGAGTTAGGAGCCTGCAACTCTTCATACACAAATGCAGCTCCGTGGCAAAGCTATCCTCCAGCCAGGAGGTCCTTATCATTTTGAGTTTATAAAGGGATGTAATGTACAGGACTGCTATCTCATTTTGAGTCATCTCTTTTGTAAGCCGTTCGGCATATTAGCTAACTCGTTCAAGAGTTTGTAATAGATGTTCATTATCAATAAAGAGAACTTTTCCATGTTTCAAATCTGTGTTTCAATTTATCTGCGTACTCTGAATATGTGCTTGCTATGCAAATCATTAAAGCCTTGTGCGGGCGCGACCCCAGGCCCGCACGGCGGTCACGACTCGGGGGACGCCTCGGGGCGTGACATAGTGGTATCAGAGCACATATTCAAGTTCCTTAGACTTCGTGCTGGAAAAGTTCCTTTAACGATCAAATTCCTGTGCGAACTCTTGAACTCGCTAGGCCAAAATGAGATACGTTCATGCAATAAGTCCATAATACATTATGATCCTAATGTAATTTACCTTCTTTTGAAGATATGGTACCAGCGCAATCTGCAGCGCAACCACCGAACGAAACACAGGAAAGTAGTTCGGGAAATTCGGAAAGCTCTCAGATGGTCCGGTTCTGTAGACTTGGATGGTCCAATTCGGCTCTTAGTTTTGAAAAACCGAAATATAACAAATTTAGGTTGACCCAAAAAATCGAATCAAATCGGAACACACACACCCCTTCGGTGCGAGGTTAAATCATTATAATCGACAATCATATATCTAAAAAAAAAATTATTTTTTATTTTCCAATAAACTGCCGGATGTCAATCTATAAAATATATTCATATCCATCTAACACATAAACTACTTGAATGCTAACTAAACCTTAATAATAGCTAATTAGTGAATAATCACGCCGTACATTAGCATTGTCACATAGCATCACATTTATGTTTGGAATAAACCTTAGATAGTTGATCAAAATTTATACATTTGCATAAAACATTCAGTCCGTATCGACAATTATGTGAGGCTAATCCATTCATTTTCTCTGAAAGTGACTGATGTGTTAGAATATTTTTTGTTTTTAGTAAATAAAATTACTAAAGCAAACAATAAAGTTAGTGTTACCGGTCTACGGGGACAAGTCGTGTACGAAGTACTGTCCTAAGAGATTATTCGAGGTCTATGTGCAGACGACATCTGTCATATTTTTCCTAGAGGCAACTTTCTTCTACCGACTTCCGATCATTGCACACGTCTTTGGAAGAATGATCCGAACTTAACTTTGTGTAGAGAAAAACAGATTGAACAATTTTGAAATGATGCAGAAGGAAGAATAGACATAGTCACGAGAAAGGTGAAACAGAGTTTCTGGAAAAAGTGAGACAAAAAAAAAAAATATTTCTTCTTTTCCTTATCTCTGTAAAACAGAACAGAGAAGAATATATATACAAGAAAGTTTACTGTAGCAAAATAAATTTATATTAAATTAATGCAAACGAAACAAGTTTATAAAATTTTAAAAAAAAGACATAGTCCGCAAACAGTGTTGGCGGAAAACACAACTGCTGTACACGTAGGCAGAAAAAAAATAAAAAAAATTAAAGTGGGGCCCACAAGCCAATTTTCGCCAACACTGTTGGCTGAAATTGGGTGTGGGGGCCACGGTTGGTTCGGATTGGTTTATTTGTTTGGTTGAATTGGTTTGTTTCGTTGGTTTATTTTAATTAGTTATATATTTTTTATTTGGTTTTGTTTTGTAATTAGATTTAAGAAAATTTATTTTGTTTTGTTTTGTAATTAATGAAATAAAAATAAAATAAATTAGTTGTAAAGAAACATTAGGAATTTTCTTAAACAAAACTAAATAGAATTTTTTATTTTATTTTAATGGTTTGATTTATTTAGAAAATTGTAAAAAAAAATTCAAAACAAAACTAAATAGAAAAAAAAACATAACTAAATCAAATTTCTCAAATCCAAATAAAAATTAAACCAAATTTCAAATTTCAAACTTCAAACCCAAATAAAAAACAAATCAAAATTCAAAACAAAACTAAATCAAAAAAATTAAAATCCAAAACAAAACTAAATAGAACAAAAAATTCTAAACATAACTAATTCAAAAAAACTAATAAAACAAACCAAATAATTAAACCAAACAAACCAAATAATTAAACCAAAGCAACCAAAACAAACCAATCCCAACCAACCAACCGAACCAGTGGGCCCCACACCCAATTTTCGCCAACTATGTTGGCTGAAATTGGGTGGGGGGCCCATGGGTTCGGTTGGGTGGTTTGGGTTGGTTTGTTTGGTTGCTTTGGTTTAATTATTTGGTTTGTTTTATTAGTTTTTTTTTACATAAAATAATTAATTTAAATTTTTCTAATTTTTTTTTGGAGGTCAAAAATCGTTTTAAATCCGTGGGCCCCCCACACCCAATATAAATTAATTTCACTACAGTAAATTTTAAATATTCGAAAAAATGACCGAAAGTAAAATTTGGAGGTCGAAATATCGTTTTTTTGCGATTCTGAAAATTTATGAAGTCCGTAAAATGGTGAAACGGTTTATCTCGTAGTACTTTTTGATACGGTCATTTTGGCACAAACTAGAGCTTGTTTTGATCTCTCAGACAAAAGTTATGATACTTTAAAGTTTTAAATTTTATATTTTTGTCTGTAAAATGTGCGTCTTGTTTTGGATAAAAATTTTTTCTACACGATTTTTGTTACTCTCGTCGAAAATATATAAATCAACTTATTGTTTAACGAAAAACGATTTCAAAACAAGTAGTTATGGCCGCTCGACGTCGAGACGGCAAACGTAATATTCTTACGGCATATTATTATTATTATTATTATTATTTTTTTTTTTTTAATGTCTGTTAACGGCGAGAAAATTAACGATAGAAATATAATCTTTAAAAATATAAACGTCCAATTGATATTTTTTTTCGTAATTTTTTAAACTTTTATGCTTTAGATGGAATTTATACAAATTTTAATGCTCTGGAAACAAATTTCCGAAAAAATATTTCTAAATTTTTTTCCAATTAATTTATTTTTATTTTATTTCTTTAAAATAAATTTTCTTAAATCTAATTACAAAACAAAACAAAATAAATAAAACAAAAATATAACTAATTAAAACAAACTAACCAAACAAACCAATCCAACCAAACAAACCGAACCAACCCGTGGGCCCCCACACCCAATTTTCGCCAACAGTGTTGGCGAAAATTGGCTTGTGTGGGCCCACTTAATTTTTTTTTTCTGCCTACGTGTACAACAGTTGTGTTTTCTGCCAACACTGTTGGCGGACTAGGTCTTTTTTTTAAAATTTTACAAACTTGTTTCGTTTGTATAAATTTAATATAAATTTATTTCGCTACAATAAATTTTCTGTATATATATACAGTCGTTACTCAACCCATGGATTAATAGAATTTAATAAGAATAAATGGGCTGATAAATAGCTGTTTAAGCAATAAATATGGCTAATAAAATTTTCCAACGATAAAAGATAAAGACCAAACGTTTGGAAAACATAAAGGGAAACGGATGGCACAATTTTTTTTTGGGTCTCAACCAAAACCGAATAGTGAAAATCAAATCGTCATTCGGTACTCGCAGATGTGGACGCATACCCGTCCACGTTACATGTTACGCGCGACAAAATGAGCCGGGATGTTCCGGACAGCGACACGACGATACGTACATGTGGCCCACATGTCTAGTCCACAACAGCTCACAAATGAGCAAGAGAAAAAATAATATAAATATTATAAAACAAGTTGTTCTAGCCAATGTGAGACTAAACAGAAGAAGTTTATCTTTTTTCACTAAATAATACAAAACCATAATCTTTGATATAAAAATGAGCAGATAAATAGACCTTGATCTTGACAATAACAGCACGACCCTCTCAAAAAATGACAACAAAGACCCTCTATGCAGGACTGGTCCCGGGGTAAGTCGGACAAGACTTCGAGCATGGACAATCCTCCTCTTATAGGACAACCCTCAAGGCTCAGCGTGATCCTACCAAAGGTCAGAGTCACGAATGAACCTTCAGAACCGACTTACAATAAAGATGAAGGGACAACTAAAATTAGTTTCCAATAGTACAACCCAACCCAACCCAACCCAACCCAACGGTACTGTCTCTTTGTAAGCCCAAAAAATAATATATTAATATAAAATTGTGAGGTCGTGGTAGTCTTCATCTTAGATTTGCAAGTTGCAAGTTGCATGTCCACTTCAAGCAAAGAAAATTGATTAAAAAAAGTCACATTTGGTGATTCACATCTTTCTCTCGCTCAACCCTAATAAGAATATATGACAAAAACCCATCTTATTATTATTATTATTATTATTTTTTTTTTTAAAGTTACAAAGAAGTTTCCTTCTTTTCAAAGTAGAATAGTGCCTAATGGAATGCTCAAAGACTCTACTAAGTAATACTATATAAAGCCATACGAAACATGTAATCAAAATAGTGACAATTATTGTCCTTTTTGTCCGTCATGGATTGAGACGGTGAGAATAAACCAGTGAAATCGGTGGGGCTAAGCAACGTTTTTTGTATGTCGTTGTGATAACAATTGCAGTACGAACAACATGCTGCAAGGAGTGTCGTATTATAAATATTCATTTGTATATTTTACTTAGTTGTAAAATTTAGGTCATGTTTGATTGGATTTTTTTTTATGAAAAATATTTTCATTACAATATTTTCATTAATCTGTAGTGTTTTTTTTTTTTTTGGAACAAAGTTAATGTGTAGTGTTTGATACTTTTTTTTTATGGATATTATTTAAAAATAAACTATCAAATTTTTTTAATTTTTTTTTTTTCTCGAAAATGATGAAAAATGAAATGGCCCACCCACAGAATTTTTTTTTTTTTTTATGGAAAATAATGACAATCAAATATTCAAATTAAATTTTACGTAGAAAAATTTAAAATTTTATAAATTTTTTCTAGTAAAATAATTTTGTAAAATTAATTTATTTTTCATATATTTACGCACAGTACATATAAATTACATGAGATAGGTAGGTATATTATGATGCAATCTGATATTGAGAAGTGGGAAACTAATTAATGCTCCGGAGAAAAAATTATGGTTACAATAACATTGAAAGATAAACAAACTAGAATTATTTAGTTTTAGGATCTCGATAACAATAATATTGTGTTTAGCTTTCCATATTGTCCAGAAAAGACTTTAGGTCTCTTCCTAACATTGACTTGCGTTGACCGTTCAAAATGGAAACTTAAACACAAAATTTAAATATTATACGAGACCCTAAAACTAAACGAAAATATGTGAGGGTTGTGTGACTTTGATTGTATATTTTTTTCATCACCAATCAAGGATGAGACTAGTGACATTGTTGTTTGGTTTTATCTTGATCTCAACAGTCACAACCCTCCAGGACTCTTGAGTTGCAAGCATTCAACAATGTAACCGGGACGAGAGACATTTGACGATACACGATGTCCATGAAGTCCTCCCTATCGGAACTGCTGCCAAGAGGGTTGTGTGGCTACTGAGATCAAGATAGAAACAAACGACAATGTCACAAGTCTTATTCAACTAAATAACCCAAGTCAATATTTTAAAAACCGGAGCGGACCAACAGGTTCAACCGGTTGACACGTGAACCCGTAGCTTTTTCGGGCTATTTTTTCAAAAACTGGTTGTAAATGAGTATTATTGCAAAATCAGTGTCCAGAAGGGATTGAACTTGGGCCACTTAGGTTAACCCAGTAGCCGAACCAACTGGTTGACCGGTTTAGCCCAACACAGTGCCTTATCCAAGTCGATCTTAGGTCCGATTTTTAAAACACTATAAGTCACACAACTTCTACCATACAAAACTAAATAATCAAACTCACACAACCATCATATATTTTCGTTTAATTTTAAAATATTGTATAATATTAAAAAATTGAGTTTAGATCTATATTTTGAATAGTCACAAGATTCAAACTCTCTTATAAACAATATAGAGATCTCAATATAAAATTTTAATATTGTACAATATCTTAAAACTAAATAACCTAACAAATGAACTATGAGTCAGGACAGAGAATCCAGTGGAGTTGGTGACGTAGTGTCACATTAATATTTATTTATTACTGGACTAGTGAAAGTTAACTAAGAAGTGTAATTTTCTATTGTGACATCTGTAGTTGCTATTGTTAGAATTTGTTGTTTTCCTTTTTACTAAAAAATTCAGAATATAAAAACAAAATAGATGTTACCGGCCTCTGGGGAAGTCGTGCACGAAGCACTGCCCTAAGAGTTTATTCGGGATCTGTGTACAGATGTTCCCGAAGCTCCTAGTGGTAAAACCTCCGCACTACCGGTATCTCGTTGCCGCACATGACTCGGAGAGAACGACCAGAACTTAGCTCTGTCCAGAGCTTGGAGATGATGAAGATCGAACAGAATGTTGACAGAGATTTTTCGTAAAGAATTTTTCTTTGTCGTTTACAAAGAACACACAGACCAATATATAAGACTGGTGTGTAACGGTCTGAATTAATTCCGATTAATTCAGCCGTTACACAAGAGTATTAAAAGAATGAATCTGGACATGAAAAAATGTAACTGTTCAAAATATTTGTAACGTTCAGAAATAAATAAATGAAAGGAGCAAAAAAAATTTTAGGGTCCCAGTCCGAAGAGAAAATCGGATCGGCATTCGGCGCCCGCAGATGTGAGCCCGTACCCGTTACACCGAACCGAACCGGGCCGGGCGGCGGCGGCGCGTGTGGCCCAAGGGGTTCCCCACACAATAACTTAATAGAGCAAAGAAGAGAAAGTAATATATATACACAAGAGGGCTTTGGTGCATCCGATGTGGGACTAAAGAAGTGAAGAGAAATTTGAACTTTTGCAAGACAAACAAAATCAAAACCAACAGCTATGACATTGACAGAAGCAGCTTCCAAATTTCTCCTTGAAGTTGATAGTCATCTTTGACTTTAGATATCCAGACGTTATAAATTACAACTGAATAAAAAAGAAAAAAAAAACAGTTTCTATATTTGTAACATTATGTTAATTCTTTTTATTCTGTAAGAAAATACGAGAGGGAGAAAATCCAACAAAATGTCATAATAACCCCTATGTTTAAGGATTTTTCTAAAGAAATCAAAACATACAAGCCATGGATCTGTAAGTTATTATATTATTCCAAACAAATTGCAAAGAAAAGAATGGTTTGTAAAGACTCAATTGTAGGTTATACACAGCTTGGTCTGCCTATGATTTTTGTATGAAGATCATCGGCAAAAGTCACTTTTTTTTTTTCTAACATACTACTTTGTTTGATTTATTAAATCTGTTATTTATTTAGTCAAGAACTTATGCCCATCCACTATTCTAGTTTGGTTGTCGAAGAATAGTTTGTAAGAATCTCTAGTCTTGAATAGCTGCTTGTTCTTAGAGAGACAATTCTATATTCCTCACTCAATAGCAAAAAATACTCCCAAAATGGCTCCTCGAATATATTTATGCCCTTATGACACCACAATTATAGTTATGATATTTTTGGCACCTTAACTTTCCAATGCTCGATTTTGACATCCCAACTTTATCAATTGTTCTTTTGAAACATTTTTGATCAATTTTAAAGCACATCGAAACCATTTCAAAGACATATCTTGCAGTACAAAAACACAATTTAAATATTTATATTGTCATATATTCTTTTGAAATGATCACGATGTGTTTCAAAATTGATAAACGGAATTTCAAAAGAACAATTTATAAAATTGGGATACCAAAATCGAATAGTAAAAGGATAAGATATAAAAAAAATTCGAGCACTATAATTGGGATGTCATTAGGACAATTTAGCCTATTTGTCTATCAGTGCCATATTTCCGGACCATTGCAAGTGATTTCTCCAACAAGTACGACAGGCTCAAACAGAAATATGATATTGGAAGCTTCGCATATGTATAGAATCTACAGAAGAACAAGGTTGCTGTTTAAATCTGGATGCAAATAGTTCATCAGAACCAAACATGACGATACAAGTTTCATGATCGAACACACACATTACTTGCTTTACGTGACGGATTCTGCGATTTTTCATTCAGAAACGTCAGAAGTGTTCGCAAAGATGAGTCCTTTTACACGGAAGGAATATTACAATTTTTTTTTTTTTTTTTTTTTTTTTTTTGCATTTTAGTGTGATATATACACTAAATATGAATGGAATTTCTTCCACTAGTAGATACAATTGTACAGAGAGCCTTGGGATTTTTGATCCACCACAAGCCAGCATATGTTTGAAGTGTGCAATGTGCAGAGGAGATTAGTGCAGAAGTTTACATCCTTACCTCTACTATATCTCCATCCCTGAGCTCTGTATGCGGCAGAACAAGTTGGCCATTGACTAATACTAGTTTCCCATCCAGACCTATCCTCCTTGCAGCATCGGCTGCAGTGCTACCGGATCTCATCCTTGTTATCTCACCATGGGGCCAGCGAACGATTACCACTTCCCCGAGAACCACGGAACTTGATCTAGCTTGCCTGACTTCTCCCAGGGACGAACCATAACGAACTTGTTCTTCCCATTGAAGCATGGTCCTGAGTAGATGCACCTGGTTGTCATTACAATCAAGTCCAAATTAGATTGTGCAATTGTGAGTACCATTCAAATTTCACATAACCAAGACAACTTTACATTCTCCTTCTGAAGAACACATGTGCAGAAATGAACTATGGTACTAGAGAAGATCAGTAAATGACGAGAAGATATGAAACAACAGTCAAATAAAAAGGATGCACATAGGGTGCTAAAGCGAGTCAACCTTAAGGTAGCAAGTAGCTTGGCAGACCCATAGTTATGAAAGGCGAAAGCACACTTACATGCCAAGGTCCTTCGGAACCTAGGTGCAAAAAGCACAAAAGCGAGGTGCACGCCTGAGCAAAACAAGGTGCATGCATAATTAGAAGAAAAATATAGGTCATGGGCCTCAAACTGCTGTGGTGGTTCTATGTTCTAGGTCACACATGCTTGTAACAAAATAAGGATGCTTCACCGGAGCTTAAACCGTATATGGGAAGGGCTTATGAAGTTTGTGTTCTTGTGTAAGGTCACACTTGTTCAAAACATGAGCAAGGTGCGTGCGTAGCTGAAGCGAGGCATAACCTCCCTTGGTGCTGAGTTTCTAGCCTAGGCACGCTTTTAACAAATATAGGTAGACTAGTACAGGTGGATTTATTTCGTCTCTTGACCACAACACCATAAGATCAAAAATAGAAATAGAGAAGAAGCTAGAATAAGAAGTATGGGTTCTAATGGGGTAAGTAGATGCCAAAGACATTTCAAATTAGCAATCAGATAGCATTTGTTCTAGAGACTTACCTAAAACAAATCATATGGCATAAACAGAAAGATGTTTGAGGAATGCTATCTGGCTTAAAGGCTTCATATTAAGGTTTGCAGTATCTGTATCAGACCCTTCCAATGAGTATCAGTATAGGCGGTATTGGCAGTTTCGGATAGTAGTATCGGATTTTTTTTTAATCGAAAATCAAATAATTATTAGAAATTTAGAAAGAAAAAAATGTTATACATTTAGGCATTATTTTAAGTATTTCATGTGTTGTTTCTTAGTAGTTTTTAAATTTAATGAAATAGTAGTCACTATTGCCGATTGGTTTACCTGCGATACATAAGTTTTCTTTTACATGCTTTTACAACCTTACTATGTTTTACACCTGTTGATATGGTATGTTGGGTGTCATATTTAAGTATAGTATAAGCACATGGAAATATCCTGAGGACATATTTGGGATGCCAGAATATGTCACAGGATATTCCATTATGAGATTATTGTCATAATGATTGAGATCATTGTATTAATGACTGTAAGGCTATATAATGCCAATGAGACAATCAATAAAATAATCAACTAATTTCAACATGGAATCAAAGCCAAGTTTCCACAAACCCTAGCCGTCACCAAGCTTCCACAAACCCACAAGAGGATTTCCTAGATCTCCTCCACCGAACTCTTCCACGCCCCCCCTTCTTCCCTTCTCCGCCCTTCGCAGGCCGCCCTTCGCTGTTGCTGCCCCGTCCCGCTACTGCTGCGGCTACTACTGCTGCTGCGGCTGCTGCGACTGCTGCTGTGACATACGTGCTGTCGCCTCCTCCGCACCAGCATGAGACAACGCCTAATAGGGATGCCTAGATCTGAAAAAGGGGGGGACATGTTCGGATCTAGGAGCGGACGACGAGGACGAGCGTGAGTCGTGGAGCGGACGTGACGTGATTGGATAGACGACGCATCGATGGAGGAGATCATCAAGAAGCTAGATTCTGCAGAGGCGGCGACGTTGATGAAGTTGTTGACGATGTCGGCTGGTGAGAACACGACACGAACGTCCCCGGAGTTGAAGCTTCCCTCCATCGATCTGAAATTAGATGGACCAACCACCTATCTGAGTTGGTCACGGAGGGTGAGAAGAACCCTCGCAGGAAAAAAACATGGAGAGGTTCCTGACGGGCGAGACGACAGAGCCGGACGAGGGCTCGACAGGATGCGATGAGTGAAAGTCCACTCATATGGTGATCTACATCTGGCTTCTCAACTCCTTAGTCCAGTCTATTGCCGCCACAGTAGACGGTATTGAGATGGTGAAAGATGTGTGGGAGAAGTTGAGAAGGACCTATGATGGTGTGGGGAACAACTTACGGGTCTTCCAGATAAAGGGGGAGATTGATGACACCGTACAGGGAGAGAAGACGGTGCAGGAGTATGCCACGGAGTTGGAGCATCTGTGGTTGGATTATGATCACTCCTCAGATCGGGCGAGCTGCGGGGACCCTAAGTGTAAGGAGAGACAGGTGTGTCTGCAGCAGAGGACTGAGGATACCTTGATACTCCATCATCGGAGGATGAGACATTCTTCCTTTGATACTCTAAGTAAGTTGTATCCAGAGATTTATGCAAAAACAAATAAAGAGAAATTAGTATGTGATGCGTGCGAGTTAGGAAAACTTACTAGGAGCTCATATGTTGGCACGGGTCATAGGAGCACTTTTGCTTTTGAGGTAGTACATTCTGATGTCTGGGGTCCATGTGCTACTAACACTATGAATGGTTATAAGTACTTTGTTTCTTTCATTGAGTGTGCCTCTCGTGTTACCTGGTTATATTTGATGAAAAATAAGAATGATGTACCTGCTTGTTTTCGGGATTTCCATAAGCATGTCCAGACTCAGTACAAAGCAGTTGTGAAGGTACTGAGGTCTGACAATGGAACGGAGTATACCAACAGGACGCTTGCAGAATACCTGTCAGCACACGGAATACAGCATCAGACCACCTGTGCATACACACCAGCACAAAATGGAGTTGCAGAAAGGAAAAACAGACACATTCTGGAGGTCGCAAGAAGTATGATGATCGACATGAATGTCCCACAGAGTCTGTGGGGGTATGCAGTGTTGACAGCAGCTCAACTCATCAACAGGATGTCCTCGAAGGTCCTCGGATGGAAGTCCCCATGTGAGGTATTGCAACGCAATAATAGTGGGATACTCCCACTGAAGGTGTTTGGGTGTGTGTGTTTTGTGAAGGACAACAGGCCATCAGTTGGAAAACTTGACCCTAGAGCGGTCAAATGCATCTTCGTAGGCTACTCGGCGACCCAGAAGGGGTATGTGTGCTGGAGTCCAGTAGAGAAGAAGTTTGTCAGTATGGATGTCCACTTTCGGGAGCATGAGCCATACTACCGCCAGGACGGAACTTCACACAACACGCCTAATACTGCCAGTATTAGGCGAGAGGGGGAGATGGAGAACTTGGTGGTAACCGATTTAGAAGTTTGGCATGTAGGCACGGGGAAGGGACAAGAAGGTGAAGGTGTTAGGCCTACGGCTCAGGGAGAGTTACTTACCTACAACAGGAGAGAGAAGCAAACTGCAGGACCAGTACCGACAGTGCCAGTGCCAAGTCCCTTGCCTGCGTTCGTCCCAACTCCTGAGGCACCGACACCAACCCCCCTTCAGGTGATACCCCCTCCTTCACAAGATATCATTCCTCCTACTTCTACTCCTCCCACACCACTATCTGTATGGAGGACCACTCGCAGCAATGCAGGAAATCCTCCAAACAGATATGGTTGGGATATTGCTCAATTTGTTTCTTATGACCATATTCCTTCTTCTCATGGAGCATTTATAGCATCTTTGGATAGTATTATTGTACCTAACAATTGGCAGGTTGCCAAGAACGATCCAAAGTGGAAAGCGGCAATGCACGAGGAGTTGGGAGCTCTGGAGAAGAACCACACTTGGGAGCTTGTGAGACTGCCAGAGGGGAAGAGAGCAGTTGGATGCAAGTGGGTCTTTACCGTGAAGCAGAACCCAGATGGACAGGTTGAGCGCTACAAAGCTCGACTAGTAGCCAAAGGATACAGTCAGACGTACGGCATCGACTATGACGAGACCTTTGCACCAGTTGCAAAGATGAGCACTGTCAGGACTCTGATTTCTCTGGCAGCGAATGGTGGATGGAAGCTACACCAACTGGATGTGAAGAATGCGTTTCTTCACGGAGATCTAGTGGAGGAGGTGTACATGGAGATACCAACAGGATTTGGCACCAATCAGACAGTAGGCAAGGTCTGCAGGTTGAAGAATCCCTCTATGGACTGAAGCAGTCTCCTCGAGCGTGGTTTGACAGATTCAGAAGGGCGATGATAGGGATGGGATATCAGCAGATCAATGCTGATCATACTGTGTTCTTCCGTCGGAGTGGAGGCCACATCACCATGCTTGCGGTATATGTGGACGATATGATTATCACAGGAGATGATGAACAGGAGATCGCCCAACTCAAAGGAAAGCTTGGCAAGGAATTCGAGGTGAAGGATCTTGGCCTTCTTCGGTACTTCCTTGGGATTGAGATTGCTCGAGAAGCAGAGGGGATTGTTCTCTCTCAAAGGAAGTATGCACTGGACCTTCTCACAGAAACTGGGATGTTGGGGTGCAAACCTGCAGCGACACCAATAGATCAGAGGTTCAAGATTGATGCTGAGGCTGGAGAACCAGTTGATCGGGACAGATACCAGAGACTGGTTGGCAAGTTGATCTATTTGAGCCACACACGTCCTGGTATCTGCTTTGCAGTAAGTGTGGTGAGCCGCTACATGCATGACCCACAGAAGGGTTATATGGATGCAGTGTACCAGATTCTGAGGTACTTGAAAGGTGCTCCCGGGAACGGACTAATATTCAGGAAGAACAATCACGTGAGCATCGAGGGCTACTGTGATTCTGACTGGGCTAGTTGTGCTGATGACAGGAGGTCTACCTCGGGATATTGCATATTTGTAGGAGGTAACTTGGTCTCCTGGAGGAGTAAGAAGCAGTCTGTGGTGGCCAGATCGACAGCTGAAGCAGAGTACAGAGCTATGGCCTTGGGAGTTGCAGAGCTGCTATGGTTGAAGAATATGATGGTGGAGCTGAAGCTGGATCAAGGAGCCAAGATGAAGCTGTGGTGTGACAATCAGTCAGCTATTAGTATCGCCAACAATCCAGTACAGCATGACAGGACCAAACACATCGAGATTGATAGATTCTTCATCAAAGAGAAGTTGGATAGTGGATTACTGGAGCTTGGTCATGTTCCAACCAGGGATCAAGTAGCAGATGGACTAACCAAGGGACTCGCCTCAGTGAGCATGATTAGAGGATGTGACAAGATGGACTTAGTGAATATCTTTCACCCATCTTGAGGGGGAGTGTTGATATGGTATGTTGGGTGTCATATTTAAGTATAGTATAAGCACATGGGAATATCCTGAGGACATATTTGGGATGCCAGAATATGTCACAGGATATTCCATTATGAGATTATTGTCATAATAATTGAGATCATTGTATTAATAACTGTAAGGCTATATAATGCCAATGAGACAATCAATAAAATTATCAACTAATTTCAACAACACCCTTGTTGATTAGTCTTTTTCATTTAATTTTTTTTGCCTAATTGACCGGAAAAGAGACCCCAAATGTGGGTATCGGTCAGTATCAATCAGTATCGAATCGGGACATGCCAAATTGTGTCAGTATCGACCAATACTGCAAACTACTATTGTTTATTTTGCAAACCTTGAAGGGATCTCATGCATCACCCCATAATTTAAATTATTAAATAAAATAAAAACCAATTTGACTGATTTCGCATAGAAAAGAAAAGTTATTCATGGAGATCGTGCAATATTTCAAGATATAATGAAGAAAATATAATGACCCCACGAGTCGTAATCATTTAAGTAGAACTTAGTTATGGTAATACATTGGTACTTGGCTTAGTCATGGTCGAGTTATCAACAAAGTTCTTTAACTTCAAGAAGGGCCATGTAATCAATAAATTTCCAATTTTCTTCGGCATTTGATGTATAATATGACTATTTAGTTGGTGTTTTGTATATTGCTTGCCATGTCTATATGACAGAAAATAGCGTTCCTACATTTAAAAAGGTTCACAATATCGGTATAAGAATTGGTATCGGACCCTTCCTACGAGTATCAGGATCGGCAGTATCGACGGTATCAGCCATTTCGGATCTTAAGTATCGGATTTTTTTTTATTTCAATAAGTAAATAATTATTAAAATTTTAGAAAAAAGATTTGATACATTTAGGCATAATTTAAAGTAATTTTTGTATTGTTTATTAGTAATTTGGAATTGAATGAAATAGTAGTCATCATTTTCGATTAATTTATCTGTGATAGATAAGTTATTTTATTTTATTTTACATGCTTTTACAATCTTATTATGCTTTTACACCCTTGCTAATTGGTCTTTTTCGTTCATTTTTTTTGCCGAATTGACTGAAAAAGAGATCCCCAATGTCGGTATATGTCAGTATCAGTATCGGTCGGTATCGGATTGAGACATGCCAAACCGTATCGGAATCGGTGTATCGGACCGGTATCGGTCGTATCAGATCGGTATCAGACGATACTGTAAACTATGGTTCATATATGTAGTGTAAACTATTACTAGTTATCTTGACCAGAGCTCTGGGAGGAGCTTGCCACAATATGCCTCAGTCATTCATGTATTACTTGCAAGACATCACTTGCAAAGTAGAAAAGGCAAGAAGGTTGAGAATGCTACTCACCTGCAATAGAAGGGTATTGAGGACAACAGTAGGAAGGTTAAGACTAGTAATTAACACAATTAGGAATAAGATCGCATCTGTAACCCAGAGAGGACTTACTGGAAGCACGAGGGCTAAATCAATAAGTGCAACTCAAATTAAAGTGTACAACAACAACAAGAGAGCCTTTATCCCAAAATTTTGGGGTCGGCTATTTCAAATCCATTTCCTCAATTCAGCTTTGTTAAGGTCGACGTCTACTGTAACTTCAACAAAAACCATATTCTTTGTTACAACATCGATATAAGTTCGTTTTGCCCTTCCCCTAGTTCTAGGGGCTCCATTGACAAATATCTTATCGCTGCATTTGTTCAAACTAGTCAGTGCATCTATTAATCTATGTTACATATGTTCAAACTGACTTTTTTCTCATCTTGTCCCACACTTAAACTCAACGATATAATACAAAATGTTGCAAGGTGTTGTAATCCCAAGGAGGCAAAAGACGTTAATAAAAAGTCAGAAAGGGGAAAGACAGAAGATGGGGGGCATTACAACTCAGGTGAACAGCTGGATTCCTGTAGTGCACTTTGGAGTTAGTGAGGACCTGAGGAATCAGATCGGTGGCATGCTATATCTCTAGTATTGTTTGGCAGCAGAGAAGGCTGGTCAGGCAAGTCATCTAACTTTGACTCCTTACCTATGGTTTACATGGATAAGGATACAGTGACATAAAATGACATGATGACTGGGATATGATACTGCAAGAGAGACAAAAATAATAGTACAGATATCTTCTTAACCATAGGTCCTCAACCTATGTTACCTGGACTCGGGTACGGGTGTCGGGTACATCTCCAAGAGTCGAGTCCTTCAAGCTCATAATTGAAGGACATAAGGACTCGGCTAAAAATGATCCAAATTTTGGGTACGGATACGAAAATATGACTATTAAAATAAATATATTTGAACATGGCATGATAAAAAGACAACATATAATAAATTTGCATGGTTTCATAAATAGACACATCATGTAATTAAATTTGCATGGCTTTATAAAAGACATGTAATTAAATTTACACGGTTTCATAAAAAGACGGTCTCTAATTAAATTGCATGATTTCATAAAAAGACAATACTGCAATTAAGTTTGCATAGTTTCATATATTTAAGTTTATAATTATATTTGCATGGTTTCATAAAAAGCCACATCCTCTAATTAAATTTGCAATGTTTCATAAAAGGACAACATGTAATTATAAACTACTTATAAACTTTACTGAACTGGTTGAATAAGTCCCTAAGGGACCTTTCCTTCAGCTCCCCTACTACTTTACTACCAGCCTACCATATTAAAATAAACTATCCCCTACTACTTTACTACCAGTCTACCATATTAAAATAAACTATATATTTCACTACCAGTCTCCCGATTGTCACAATAAAGGATCCGATTGTCACCATGGAGGATCGAATACGGATCCCATACACATACCCATACCCATGTCCTATCGGGTAGACATAGATACTTCTCCTTAAAGTGGAGAGTCCGGGTTACATAATCAACTATCTTAGCTAAAATAGAAACAAAAAACTAATGAATGATGGATTTAGAAACACAACTACTGGAGAAAAGAGGAGAATTTGCTATTTGGAAAGAAAAATATAGCAATAAAAATGCATTCATACTTCATAACCTCCAAGCATTGTTTCATCATCTCACTAGCAATTTTATGTTAATATGGCCTTTTATTTTGTAAGTGTGATGGAAAGTATTGAATATGGTAGGAAGTGTATCCATCACGTATCCTTGAAGCATCAGAGTAAACGAGTATCCAATACAACCCAATAAGAGTACGCCACCACCATTTAGTCCTCGATGCAATACAGCCCCTTAGATATATGCATATGAATATAAATTTAAGATTAATAGGTTTTGCATTCTGAATATGCATTAACTTGATCAATTATAACCCAAACTAGAACAACTCCAAAAATGAAACATTTTTTGCATATCTAATTTTGTCAAGTGACAGTTTCAGCATATATCTAGTTATTAGAGAATACTTTCTGTCAACTAGACAATTCCATATAGCTGCTAATATGCAAACCTTGTTATTGATCCCATTTTCCATGGGAGTGGAGCTGGAAGAGTCCGAGACTGTCCTTTCTGAATAGTGTGAAGTTAAAAAAGCAGGCACAATTTGTCTCCCTTCAAATACAGCAGACACAACTGTCCAGTATTCAGACTCCTCCTGATCTGTTAGATCTATTATCTGGATAAAGGTTGGCAATAGGCGTTGAAATTGATCTTGCTGCGAAAAAGATATTCTGAACAAATGTTAAGTTTCTATTTGTCAGAATGAACACTTGACAACAACTTATTTACTTTATATCGTTTGATTCATAGAAAGCTAGAAGACTACAAGCTGAAGTAAGCTTAATTAGAATAGATATTCCAAACAAAGCTCAAAGTAAGCTTATTGTACATGTTTCTAGAAGATTAAAACTTATTTAAAAACAATTGATGTAGAAAAGAACTTGGAGTCAATACACAACTAGCTGCAAGGATGCAATCCACCACCATACATATGAAGTTAACTATATATATAAGAATTTCAACAACCATAAAGTTGGGGTCGACTTTGATGGCATGAAAATCATAATCCATAAAAAGCCTGGATAACATTAATGATAACCTAAGTGCACTTTTACACTGTTGAAACTTGAAAGTTCAACTGACATTTGGAATAGCAACTGTAGTTATTCTCATAGTGTATATTACACCATCACAAGGTTTAAAGAATGTTTGTGTAGTGCGCACCTTATGGAATATTCCATCTTGGCATAGTGCATATCTCTCAAGGCATGTACACCAATCGCCATGTCCTGGTGCAAACCACCACTGACTGGAAATCTGAACATGTAGATACGATTAATCAGTGTGAACAGACACAGAGGCATACCATAAACATTAAATACAATAATCAGATAAATAAAACTATAGCGCAGCATTATTATAAAAACACAATTGTAATAAATCTCAAGTTGTGCATGAGCAAATCCAAAACATCGATTATAATGATCTTAATTACAAGTTATGTTGTCTTCAAAGATATCCAATTGAATGGGAACGATATAGAGAAGATCAACATGGCTCCTGGGCAAGTATGATATGCAGAAATCAACAGTCCAAATGTTTTATGGACATATCAGTGTGGTAGAAAGCCTTTATTGAGAATAGAGAAACCCAAGTTCAAACTTCAAAGGAGCTGGCATTTATGTGTGGTAGAAATCAACAGTCCAAATGGTTTATGGGCATCTCATGGCGGTAGAGTCTTTATTGAGAATAGAGAAACCCAAGTTCGAAGAAGCTGGCAATTTTGTAGTAGTAGAAATCAACAGTCCAAATGTGTTATGGGCATTAGAAGAACCCAAGTCCGAAGGAGCTGCATTTAGGCTGTCCTTCTCAAAAAAGAAATGTTATTTCATAATTTGATATTATCGATAGGATAATAAAATGATAACTAATGAAATCCTAAATATGAAATATAGTTCTCAATCTATATAATGCAAGGGATTTCTAGTGACAATCTCAAAGATAAAACAATATCATATATGCCATGCCTCAAGTTATCAGAAATTCCACAAACCTAAATTTCATTTATTTTTGTCATCTCAGGTATGAATCTGACATGTCAAACTCTAAAAATCCAAACATACATCATTTGAATGAACAGAAGAGAGAAGATATTGGAACCCAGCTTAAGTGCCCCAGAGTCCCCATACGCCAAATGCATATAAATTGTTACATGAATGCATATCTCCACAGTCCAACTGGAAGATGGAAACCATATGATGCAATCAGTAAATGGCACATACTTGTGCCTTAGTACTTATCCATGAATCGCTTCTTCACCTCCTTAGAAGATGTCAGTTAACAAATTCTCTTATGTTTCCAGAAGTGGTGAGCTAATTATTTTGAACTCCTTTGCCTCCCTAAATTAAGAAGGAAACAACTACTTGTGCTAACCTTTCAAAACCACTTCTTGAATGCATCAATCTTTATCTAATTTCCTAAGCCATACAATTCAAGTCGTAATATCTGAAAAAGCTATGTTAGCTATATTTTATTTCTCGATGTCGTGCAACAAATTGAATGTTCTTTGTCATTTTGTAGATAGTTAAAAATGGTACCATTTTAGCAGGCAGGTATAGAAGATACCATGTATGTTTCTTCAGTAAAAAAAAAGGAAGTTTCTCCATGAACTACAGACGATGGCAGGCAAGATGGATTTATGGAGAAAACGACATTATTTTGAGAAACCAAAATCTAAAATCTTAGTGATAGCACGCGGAAGAAGCAGTACTCATGGGAATCTAAAGTGAGCTTTCTGAAGTAGCCATAGCAGAGGGCACGAGTAGCATAATTTCTTCAATACTTGTGCTGATTGTCATAGTGAAAGCCTCTATGCAGTAACAATGAAAATTGAAACTACATATTGTAAAGTATCTTGGGATTAATAGAGTAAGATAGGCTTCAAGGAGTAATCGCATACTGATGCAATGGAGTGAAATTTACTGAGGATAAATTGTGACCGGAAGTCTGGAAGCAGTAATGTAGATATTAATTGTAAATTGAAAGGTCTGCATGAGCTATATGATTGGATTACTATAGGTGCTAGTTGTTATAAATGACCAGAAAGTCAGGAAATTTCTTGTAACTTGAGAACATGTTTATGAACCATCTGTTGGAGTACCTTAGGGCATCACATCTTTTGGGGCTTACATATCTCATTCTCTTCTGGTCTTTCTTTCTTTTGGGAGGGTGTTTTAAAGGTGATGATAAATTCAAGGAGCGCATTATTGTCAAGTGTCCCAATGGTTCTACTATCATATTCTAGAAAGACAAATAGTTGGACTTTGATTCTTTCATTATTTTCCAAAATTTATTCCAGCAATTGCAGTTAAGAACGTCTTAGTTGCTCAGCAGGTGATTTGTGGAATCTCATTCATAGTATTGCATCCATTCTTTTAGACAAGTTACTACAAATTATCTATGTTGTCACAGGCGACGTCTAGGCGGGCCTAGGCGTGCAGGTTTGGGGAAACGTCGTCTCGACCTGGAGAAATAAACACGGTGATAGGTGATAGGCGCCTAGGGTCGACCAGAGGAGGTGTTGCGGGCGCCTAGGCGGAGGAAAGTCAGGTGTTGGCCGCCATGGGTTATTGCTATTGTTGCTTCTCGGCTCCAGAGTATATTGCTGCTGCTTCTCCTAAAAAAAGAAGATGAGAAAAGCAAAGAAAAAAAGAAAAGGGAAAACACTCACCTCCGGGTTCGGTTTTTACTACTCCAAAGTCAGGTATTCTTCTTCTTCTGTTTTTCATGGCTGTTGTTTCTTTTCTTTCTTTTTTTCTGTTGTTTGTTTTTTTTGCTGCTGTTTTTTTGGGTGCTTCTTTTAAGAAGCTGCTGCTGCAGGTGTTGTTTCTTTTTTTTTCTTTGTCTTTTTCTGCTACGATACTATTGTTGTTGCCGCTGTTTCCTTTTCTTTCCTTTCTGTCTTTTTCTGAGTGTTACTACTTTCTTATGCTACTGCTGTTGTTTTTGTTTTTCTTACACTTTTTTTTTGGGAAAAGACCCACGTTTGTTCTGTGAAGCCTTGCAATTTTTTCTGAAAAATTCCAAAAAAAATTCTAGACGGACGCCTAGGCGAGGCGGGTGTCCTGTCGCCTCGCCTCGCCTAACGCACAGTACAACATAGCAAATTATCACTTGTCCTTAATACTTTTGTTCTTTATTTGGATAGGGATATCGGGAAGTGGACTTCAACCTCCAATGGGAGCAAAGTGTTAAATCTATGTACATCACCTCAATTCCACCAATATCATGAATTGTGCCAAAGTCATATGGAAGGTCTCTCCTAAATCAAATTTCTTAGTTGGTTTGTTTTCAAAGTAATGGTTTAAGTTTTTTAACACTTGACCAGTAATATTTACCTTTTAACATATGATGTTTATGTAGACGATATATTGTTCCATTTATTCTTTATATATTTGCATTCACTTCTAATAATATTTGGTTGGGATCTCGTTGATACCATCTGTCTCTACAAAAATGTTTGAGTCATCTCGGGTTTGCAGAAGTAAACTTATGAGTTATGAGATAATAATGTGACAACCAATATCAACAAAGCCTCAATTCAAGTATCTGGGGTCAGCTACAAGGATATTTCTCTTCCAGTCACCTCTATTATGGGCCAATGTCCTCTCTGGCAATAGCAACTGTCATATCGGTCTTATCTGACTCAGTCCCTGTACTTCATGGTCTCCCCTAGTACTTGTAACTCCGTCAACCAAGATCCCATCACTCCTAATAATGGCATGATCTCTACTGCAAATGTTCAAGCATTTTCAAACAACTTTCTCATCTTCTATCCTAGATTGAGGATCCCTCTTATCTTCTCATGACTACATATTTCTTTCCGATCTTTATTTGTATTGCCATTCATTTAATGTCAACATTCTTGATTCAGCTATGCACATCATTTGACCATTTTCTTATTTGCCAACATTCATGCCACATAATGTGTTAGAACAAACCCATAAATCAACAAAAAAATTGGAGAGAAACCAACACAACAAACACAAAGATTTAACGTGTTTTGGTCAAGGTGGCCTACTCCACATGCGAAGATCGGAGATGGTTTCTGCTTATATCAGAAAAGAGGAATTACAAGTGGCACCTCTCAACTCTCAAACCCTACCCCACCCCCACCCTGTAATGCCCCGCTCCTAGCGGTGGCATTATATTGTTATCGATGTCAGTTTGTTGGCTCAAATAAGAGGGGAAAAAAATTCAATATGATCTCTCTTGTTAGGACGAGAAGACATTTCATCTGAGGTGAGTTGACATAACTTCTCTTTCCTGATTCTTTCATGACTAATAAAAAATTCATACAAAATAAATTTGTGTTTTGCTTGAAAAGAATAGAATTTGTATTCACACGAACGATAATTACATAAAATCTACATGCTCTTAATAAGACATGAAAAATGATCGTATGAACTTATTTAACGATGATTGTAGAGTAGAACAAATAAAGAACTATTGCTTACTTGTTTGAATAGTAGTAAGAAGAATTGGTGCTTACTTCGTTTAATAGTTGAAAGAAAATATTGTATGCTTGAGTTATAGATTGTTGATAAAATTGAATGAATTAATATTTCCTGTTGTTTAGAAATGAACAAAACTGCAGACTTAAAATGTATGTTGTAAATAGAGATATGAATATAAAACAATATAGTTAAATGAAAGATTGGTGCTAAGATAGTATGTTTGTGCAAAGAAAAGGAAGAATACGACATGATCTTCAGAATAAAAGAAAGGAAGGAAGAACATAGTTAATGATCTACGATTCACAGCTCTGTCGTTGGTATTGCATTGTTTCATTTTAATTGATAGTCTATGTTGCATATCATACATTGGACTTGAACAACTTGTGCACAAGATTTAGTCTCTCGAATTGTAAAGGCACCGAAATTGTGTCGGCCTAGGAGAGATGGGACACCCTGAGGACTGGATGTCCTTGCAATCAAGGGATGTTATGTCTAATAAGAGATGGACTTGAACGTCTAAACTTCTAATTATGGAGAGTCAACCCATGGACCATTATTTAGTTAGGTAGCATGCAAATGAAATTGTTTTGCAGGTTTAACAGTTTAATGCAAGGACGGTTGTGAAGTCTATAAATGTGATTTCTAATGTTGGTTTTGCATGAACGTGATTTGACGTTTTTATTGTTTGAACCATGTAAGTTCTAATGTTTTCTAATACCGAAATGATATCATGTCCCTAAGAACGAATATGGTTTAAGTGTATGTTGCGTTTGGTAAAGATAGAAAAAATAGATATTGTTCATGAAATAGTTTCTAATGATTGATTAAATGAAAGAAGATAGTATGACTTATTGTTTTCGTTTGACTTAAAATGAAGTATGTAAAAGTTAGAAAGATCACTATTATTAAAAGAAATAATTTTTCTCACATAATTGCTTTGAGTATGCTTTCAGTTGAATGTAGTTTTTCTGCTCACTAGTGCATTCCCTAAAGTACTGACCCCCACCCCCACATGTGCTACATTTTCTGCTGGACTTCCAGAGGCGGTAGAAGACTTTTATCCTTTGGAGCTGGAGATCCGAAGGCTTATTGCTTTCTTGTATAAAGAGATATAATGTATGGAATGATGTTATTGTAACTCCTTTCGGTTTCAAAAGATGTAAGCCAGTTTGGAATGTTCATTCAAAGAATCATGTTCTTGACTTCTTGTATCATTGTTGTTATTTGGTTTTCTGCTTTAAATTTTCTCTACTTCAGTCTCAATTCAGTCTATTTTGTTCATGTGCAAGTTTGTGTCATGTAGAAGTACAATTTAGGCTTGTACGACATCACGTCCGGTGACGACCTTTCGTTCCTCTTGGATTAGGGCGTGACCCCTCCCCCCCCTCCCACGCCCAAACACCAACTACTCTTAGTAATCAATGATAGGTCTGAATGCTACATAAAGGAAATTCTAAATAGGTCCAACACCGACCTCTAAATGGACCAATCCTTACGCGCTTCCATCACATACAATATTTTTCCTCTCAAAAAATGTAGCCACCATATTTTCTCGAATTAGGCCGAAAACAAAAATGGGTCAAGTGAATTTGAGACAAAAAACAATATGACAGGTCTTAAAGGTCGTGTATTATTTTCCTTCAATTTCAAGTGTATGCTGCAGTAACATAACACTGCAGAGATGTCCTCCACTTCAACCATCCTGCTACATTTCTATGAATCTTTACGAACCAGCACTTTCTAACGGCTGGATGGTTAAATTTTGAGTTCTGCCCACCACTCCAAAATTTTTGAATTTCCACTAACCTCTTTTCATTGTGGAAAGACCACCAACCCAATCATTATGAAATCACATAAATTATGTGTATCTAATATTCAATAGGTAGACAATTATGGGAAAGAATTATGGAATATCAGAGTGACACTAGATGTGTCTCTTAGTAGAAACGATTGTGAAAAGAGTTAAAAACCTAATCATCAATATTCGACAATCCATTTAAGTCCGCGATCTTATGGTTTCTACTTTAATAATCATTCATTTCAATGTTTGGTGGTGACAACTAAAGTTGACAAATTCAACTGCAAGAAGAATAAATACACCTACCATTAGGGAAATGATGTGATTGCAGTTATCCCCAATAATTGGGGGAAAAACTTCCAATTGAATCGGATATCCTTATTACATTCTGACCAAGCACAGATAATAGAGGGTTGTGTTAGGTAACCAACAGTGTAAGACGCTCCGATCACTATGGAATGAAACAAACAGAATACATTTTGGGATGCCCCTGGGTTGCTAATGTTAGAGAGGAAATAGGCATAATGAAGCCGAATGGAAGCAAAAGATTCAAATAGCAGACCTCAAAATTTTGAGAAAGTATAAAAGATATATCGTCATTGTTGATTTATTCTTTGAATGGCATAGCTAACCTTTTTAAACAGCTGAGCATAAGCTTCCCAACGCTTTATCCGGAAGGAAGGTCTTCTCTCTGCTACGGCTTCAGAAGCTTCTAAAGCAAAGCTGACAGCAACTAGAAGTTCTCTTCCACCTTTATCTACCCTGCAGTATCAGGGTTCTAGTAATTAAAAGAATTAACATAGACCCTTCTACTCATCTAAACAAATCTGCATGGGAGATTAAGTAAACCTAACAATAACAGCTGCAAGCAATTGACTGCCTTCTACTCTGAGAACAGGATGTCCCACTTTTATGGAACCATACTTCTCGTGGCCATCGTTCTGAATATAGGAATCTTGATTGTATCCTTCATTGATTAAACCATCAGATTGGTAGGAAGAACTGTTGATCTTAGAATCATATATGCTGCTTGAAGTTTCCGCCTTGTTCTCCTTATACAACCAATGAGCAGCAACTCCAAACTCTGCATACTCATGCATCCTCTGTAGAACCGCATCTCAGTGACACACTTATGTGTTATTGATCCTATGCAAGGAGCAGTGATAATCATACCTGTGTTCTTATTTGCACCTCTAAAGGTGAGCTATCAGGACCCTTAACTGCAGTATGAAGAGACTGCAAGGAAGAAGAGTAGGTCGATTTGACTTGTAATAATGACAAGAAAAAAGATGGCAATATATTTGCCGTCTATAGGGAGAGGAAACAGTAGAAAGTAGAAAATAATATAATTTAGAACTTTGTGACTTTAGTAGGTCACAACAATCTAATGATATAACAAACTTGCATTACATGAATAGTACCATAATACAACTATAAATAGTTATTATAGGTAGTTATAACATATTACGTCTAAATTTCTAACAATTTTGCCTCCATAAATAAATTAACTACGGTCTCTTGATTTTAAGTTCCACTTTAATACTTAGAAACGGACAAACTTGACAACTTTTCGTTTTTACATCTCTTTCTCCTTCAAAGAGGGTGTCCATACTGTAATAGCAAGTGATGTACTTTCTAAGAAAAAGGACAGGATACCCATAATGCAAAGATGTATATTAGCTGGGGAAACTTCAGGAGCTGCAGATAATGCTGCTGGTTTGGGTGCTCGAGGATGCAGATTATACTGCAGGAAATTTGCTGGCTGTTGGAGATAACACAGAGTCTAGTTTGAATACTACTGGAGACCATGGGACCTGAAGGAGACAGATATCTTGCAAGTAGAATTTAGAGTTTATGCACACTGTAATAGTTGATGTAATTTATAAGTTGCTCTTTGGTTTCCTCTGCAATTTCGTTGTAATAACTTTTGAAGCCATTGTAGCAGGAGGCTGCTTTTTTGTACAGTTGTACAGAAAACCTGGTTTGAGTTTATAATAGTAGTATCAGTTGAGACTGGATCAGGTGATCCTGATTTGGTGCCTGTTTGAGAGAGAGAGAGAGGGGGAGAGAGAGAGAGAGAAATGTCTATACACGAAGATTATTATATCCATTTGAGTGAGTTATAATCCCTTTAAACCATCTATGTGTATTTGTTAACCAAGATAAGTTTCCAAAGATGATGTTGGGAATCCTTTCATACCATTATTACTCTGATTTTCATAATCTAGTATCTAAGCTTTCAATAAGAATCAGACCCTCCAAAACCAATGAAGTATAGCCTGCACTATATTTTCTTTTGAAATCATCTCAACACAAAATTATCCTTGTCTTAAAATGAGAACACAAACTTTTCCTATTTATTCCAATAAATGCACACGAATTTCTTCAGTGAGACATGTTGCTTAATATATTCATTGGTCAGGTAAAATGTCCCTGAAGTTGGAGGACATTTTACCTGACAAAACAGTACTGTATAGACTGCACTACATTTTCTTTTTTAACCATCTAAACACAAATTTCCCTATTATTCCAATCAATGCACACTAATTTCTTCAATGAGACTTGTTGCTTAATCTATTCATTTGTCAGGTAAAATATCCCTTAAGTTTGGGTCGAGGACACTTAACCACCCTTATCAAACTTGGGTAAGCTGAGGTTGTGTTCCTCTCCAAGTTTCAAAAATCACTAAGGGTGGTAGTGAAGCCCCCCCAAAAAAAAAACATAAATGCCACTTAACAAAAATATTTTTAGAATATATAAGTTATCATCTAGGTTTACTAGTGAGAATCTAGTTAACATAGTTTTTCATTAGGGTCAGACTCAGTTTGCTAAAGAAATGAATGGATATGGAAAATGCAGAAAATTTATAGGGACCCTGATGTCTTGTTTCAAAGGTTAGGGCAACCTGATGCCTACAAATATGCATATTCTTAACCCCATCTTAAGGAGAGGTGGTTTTCAAGACTCAAACCCATATTATCCAAGATACAGGAGCCAAGGCTTACGGCCACATCAAGTGATGCCTCATAGTCATATTTGGTTTAAATTTAATACATCAGCTCGTGATAAGCTATTCAATGATGCATGCTAGAAGAAAGCATTCATGCATATGACAGAGAGAACATAATTAGGGTAAAAATGGTCCAAGATTGGGGGCAAAGATCAGCTAGAATCCAGCTTCCCTGCTAAAGCCAAGGTCTAATGATCCCACAATGCACTACAAACTTTAAGCTCTGATCTCAGTAGGTCCAGCCCCAAAACAGCAGTAAGTGTTTTCAATTTTATGATGATGCAATTATAGGGCACGTATTAAAAAAAACATTTCCAACCATACTAATCACTGATAGGAAGTGGTCTAGTGTCAAACTGCCATAAGCATTACTCTTTACTATTTTACAGGAGTGCTTTGATTTGTCATATTGTATACCCATTATCCAAGGAAGCATTTTATAAGAAAGAAAAACATATAGGCCGTCCAAACGGATGATCACAACTGTTCAACATGAATCATGATCTAAAAATACTCATACCTATGTGAATTTAAATATGTCTAACTCATGTATCTAAGTACTTCAAAAATGGATAAATATTAACTGATTCTAAACACTAACCACTTTGACTAAAGTAGATAAATGGGTCAGAGACATACCATTACCACTTCAATTCAACTGGACCCATGAGTTAAAGGCATGTGAACCACTTGATTTACTAATTCACATAGGTTTATAGTGGGTGCCAATCATGATGAATGGTGTTGATCATAAATTTGGATGGTCGTTAGCCAATTGGCATCTCAAGACAAGGACCCTAGCATTTCGTCACCTCCTCATATCTCCTCTCTCCCCATTTATTTCTGCACTAGGGGCCAACAACAGCAGTCATCTTTCGAGTTTCGACCATGTCCTCCATTGTTTCACATTTGCATGATTGATTCTACTACCTCAATATTCAGAGTACCAATCGGCCTATGTTACACGGACTGTCCGAAGGTGTTGTACGTTTATGGATTTGGTGCTTGGACACAAATACTTCAAGATACGTGTCAGATACACTTCTTATGAATCCTATTATCCTACACTACAAACTAAGTTTATAAATGAGTAAGAAGGAAATAAAAACATAATAACGCTAGTGAAAAGATGAAATAATGCAAGCAAGCAATGAAGCAATGAAGTATGCATGCATGTCTAATCATAGTTCTCTTGTTTCGAGAAACAACTTTTTCTCTTGTGTGGCGCATGCACTCCTAGCATCAGCTATTTTCATTTCTAATAGTGCAATAAGATTTGTCTTTCTAATCTCTCATTATTAACTTTTGTTTCTATTTAGATACAAAAGTCGAGGGTAGTATATTATTTGCAATTTATTTCTTGCCAATGACCTCATTGTATCATAACCCAGTTTTTCAAAATTGCCACGTCACTGTATCCCTATTGTGTCATGTCGCATTTCCGTGTTTTTATCCATGCAACATAGCTAGCCCTGTTGGCAAGACAACCTACATCTTGAAAACAATACAAAGTTTTTCCTAAAAATCTTCTTCGATGGTCAATCTGAGTGTACTGCAATTCCTTTGGATAGCCTCTTAATATCTCAGTACTTTCACTTCTTCACATTACAGTCACTATTCATGTCCTCCAAAGTTCTGATTCTTAGTTCCAACATCCAAATGGTAAATCATTTAATATGTAGAAAAAGGAACACAGATGTAACAGATCTATATCTACATTAATGAAAATAACATATGTAGGTCAGGTTGAATGCAAAATTCTGATTCTTAGTTCCAACATCCAACATGGAAAATCAGTTAATATGTAGAACAAGAAAAACAGATGCAACATATTATATCTAGCTATTAAATGAAAATAACATATATGGGTTAGGTTGATGCAAAATTATGCAACTGATCATCTTGACATCATATCATATGAATTACCTGATAGCCACTAGGCTTAGGATTGATAATGTAATCATCAAACTCACCATCAATTGGCATCCAGATCCTACAAGAAAAGTTAGTGATAGCAGTATCATGTCGGTCAGTGCAACTAACATTGTTGTATATAATCATAATGTATCTAAAGACTTCATCCAAATGTACTGAGAAAGGGTGATGGCATGATCATTTTCTTGTTTCTAGGTAACTCAAGTAGTTTCAATGCATCAGACACTTAGACCAGGCAGTTCTTCATATAAACAGAAGAAAAGTAGATCATGAATATGAATCAACTAAGTCCTAATGGTAAGTTCAATATAATACATTTATTAAGGGAAATCTTAGTAACAGAATTGGAGTTTCTAATATGAAAGATCCCAATATATTATATAAACTACAATAATTGTCATCGTTATCAAACAACTAAACCTATTGCCTATGAAGAACTGATAAGACCCATGAAATACCAGAGAAATTTTGTTTTTGGCTGTCAAAATTACGTGACTTTGGGTTAACCAAATTCCAGACTAGCTAAAGAGGGGTTTCAACTTTCAACCAATTTTCGCGGGGTATTGGCTGATACTGATGTAATAACACCCATTATATATTGGTTTTGACATGTCCCGGCCTTACAATACACCCGTTACATATCGGTTTTGACATGTCCCGATGTGACACAGACCGCTACCGATACTGACTGATACCAACGTTGGGGGTCTCTTTCCCGGTCAACACAATGATTCAGCCTTGCTAAAGATTGACAATGTTACACTTTATCGGTAAGATTCCTTATCGATAAACTATAACCATTACCATTTGTCAAAGTTGTGTATCTATAAATTTACAATATTCATCCATATTAATATCATTCCAATCAAACCTATTTATTGTGGTTGCACTATGTCTAAATGCAAGTAAATAAATAATAATATCTATTGCAAGTGGCATATTATTCTATTTAAAACTAAAGAGAAACAACATATATTATATAAATTACGTCTAAATGTAAAATGATTTTCTAGATTTTTAATTTTTAATCATTTTTGGCTCTCCAAAACGAAGAATCCGATACTCTAATTCGAAACAGCCGAAGCAGTGGAAACCGCCAATACATACTCATAGGAAAGGCCTGAGAGTGATTCTGATACCGATATTTCGAACATGGTTTCAACCAATCCTATTGGCTATGATGCATATGTCCAAATTGAGAGGGCCCATGAAATACTAGTGAAAATTTGTTTTCGACGGTCAGAATTACACGACTCTTTAACCACATTCCAGACTAGCTAAAGAGGAGATTTCTGCTAAAACTCAGAAGTTAGAAAGAAAGATACAAAAAAACACCTTATTGGTTGAGCAGTTTAAGCTTATGCAAGAAGAAAAGAAATGTAATGCAGATCGGGCATTATCAGTCACCTGTGTATGATATCAAGAAGACTGTAGCAGCTCTTAACTGCAGGTCCATGTAGTGTTCCATTCTTATCCCCTACTACAACCCTCAGTGCACGAGCATCATAAACTTGCCTAATCCCGACATCTTTACGTTTCATCTGTTAGAAAAAAAGACGGAGAAATATGAGGAACCCACCATAAGCAGACAAATATATAAGCAACCATTTCATTTAACAATGACTATTGCAGTTGAACCTCCTTGTTTTATTTGGGAGATCCATAATTTTAACTTTTTAAGCGATTTTTGGACTTTTGGGAGTAAAGAAAACATCAAAAGAATAGGTAAAAGAGAAACTGCTCTTCATCTTAGGAGGCTCCATATATCATAGTGTTCATCATTTAGAAATATCAGTTTTTTCTTCAATTTTGAAGAGAAGTAGGAATAGAGGGATACCAGATCATTTTATTTAAAAGAGAATAATTACAAGTTATAGTTCAAATATTTAAAAAAAACATGAAACAAAACAATATGTCAGTGAAAAAGATAGGCCCAGACCAATACAATTTCATCCTTGGAATAACATAGTTATAAATAACCAAGATTAATAAATTTCACCACAAAATATCTAACGGAGAAAAAGGAACATATATTGGATTTAAAATTCCGGAGAAAACTTGTAGAACTAACCAACCAAAAATTCCAGCAGCTTATGAGTTGACATAATGCATGAAGAATCCATCACTCAGTGGCTAATTTTTTTGTATGTTAAGAAACTACAAGATTATCTCCTATAAAGGTTATTGAGTTTGATAGATTAATTCCAACCCCATAAACATACTAACATATTTAAGAAATTTCGTGCAAAGCAACTAACTCCTTATTGACAATAAAAGAAGAAAAAGAAAAACTAAGTCCCTGTAACTGACTACTTAATTATCGGTAACCATTTTAAAGCAAACTTAATGTTCATGAAACAATATTCGTTAATTTTTTGAAACCAGTAATCTGATGTATATGTACCTAGATGTGAGGTATCTGTAATCACTACGAATTTAATGTACTGAAGGAACATAGAGTACATATCCAGGCTGTTTCTTCTTCGTAAGCATTGGGAAATAAGCCATCATTTCACAACTCCAGGTTCAAAAGTAGCATAAAACACTTGGTTTTCGAGATCACTGGGATGAGAATATTTTGTTTGGTAGTGTTGTTATGAACATGGTTGACATTCAACACATCCAACTCATAAATAGCCTGCTATATCAGGTATGTACACAAAGAAATAGAAACCGATTTTGCTGGAAGCTTATACACAGTAAAATACCTTGCAATAGATACTGTAGAGGCTTTTTAGTCGACTATACATAGTTACTTCCATCCCAGGAATATAACTGCACGAAATTAGAAAATATAATCAACCACTGCACTGATGGCAGACAAAAGCTTCTATCTAGGACTGAAAATAGCCATACATATCTACTTTAATAATAGTTTTACTTCAGTTACAAATAAAAATTCAAAAAGGATAGTCAGGGCTAAAGAATGGGTCTTCGTACTTAGACTTCGCATTGAAATAAAATTGTGAAATCCATGCAGTATCTTGTTTAAAATAGATATTGCTGTTGCTTTAGCCATTGACCGTTACTTAGGGACTTTCAGGAGTTGGATAAAGAAAATAAAATGGGATTTTCTGACATTTCTACTTGGACTGATGTTTTAATCAAATGTCCCTGTATAGCATCATAGGCCTGTTATATCATGTGGAGAGCAAACTATATAGACATGGCATACAATTTTTGCACTCGGGTAGTATTTTCCCACAAGCAATATATCTATACAGACTCAAGCAAAAACAATATTCCTAAAAGAAAACATGTTGGAACAATTTGCATACTATACATCTTCAGTTGATTTTAAAACTAAATCTACACAATAGGGCTAGTGCTCTTACGAGTTTGATATAAGTAACTCCCTCTCAAGTGCTTCCTCACAAACTGCTAAAGATGCTAATGCAACACCAGCATCGCTGACAGCCTTAGGCATTGTGTCTGGAGCATGTGAGCATTTCCTGTGATTATTAAGAAAGTTAGTCCGCTTTCTGCGATCCAGCAACAGATCAAATGGCAATACAGCCTGCAAAAGCTCCTGCAGATAAAGAAACTAGAATTATGAGCAGTAAGTTCCAGTAGCAGCAATGCTGATGAATGATGACACGAGAATAAATGATAGTGTTGTGAATAAAATGATACCGACAAAGTAGCCTCATGTAGGTGTCTTTCACATGTTTACTAACTTAAAGTCACTAACTTCTAAGATAATTTTATTTCCTAGAGATGTCCAAACAAAAAGCTAACATGCATAGTAAATAGAACCATACTCATATATCCCGCAAATATCTTTTGTGAATACCATTATTGTATAAGTATTCATGTCTAGGAGAAGATAAAGATCTTCATCTGCACAAGAAGCAAAACTATGGGTATAGTTCCATGTATGGAGTAAAAGGAAACTAGCTATTGTACACTGCAGGAACTTAACAACAAAACCCTGCATTGTTATAATCATCTCAAAGTCGCAGTTTTGGTATCGGAAAGTATCATCGGAAAGTTTCAGAGACACTTTTTATGAGTACCAGTATTGGCAACTTCAACAGTTTTAGATTGAAGTTTCGGAGTTATTGGTTTCAAAAAGCCAAATAAAAAATTCAAAAAATTGATACATTTAGGCATATTTATGTATTGTTGTTGTTTTACAGTTGAACGGAACAATATTCAACATTGTTCAATCCTTCGCCCACAATAGATAATGTTTTTTTACTTGCTTTTAGGCAAAGTACGCAAGCAATAGTTATATTTGTTGGAAATCATTGCATTCTGTGCCTTAAGTTTGTAATAACATCCTAAATAAACTTCTGAAATGGCTCTTAAGTAAATTACACTATAGATATACATTCTCAATTTACGTTAATGATCTTTGTACATAGAAATGTATCCATTACTCATGATTTCTCACAAGTTTTCAATTACGATGGGTATAAAAAAACTCTAGGAAGCCAAATTATTGCCTAAATAGGATCAAGATATAGTTACAACATTCTAGCTCTTGGAAGTGAACAAGTTCATATTCATAAGCTTCTCACCATATTTCCCCAAAATTCAACTAGTGTCTTGTCTGCAATTCATACACTGTCATGTGGCATCAATAACATAATAGCACCAGCGAAGAGACATTGATGTGCATAGCAATTTGGTAATTACGAAACAGACTAAGGAGTTAATATTATTACCAATCCTTGGCATAAACCTATAGTGTGCTCAAGTTAGTCACTACTACATTTCATATGACGCTTAATTAACTATTCTGATTTCTAGCTGTTGTGTTCTACCTTTCCCTCTTCCCGGTGTGAAGTAGATATAATCTTAGTAACCTATGAATCATACTATATTTTAGGTTTTTCCTCCAATTTTGTAACAATAAAAAATATAAGTACTTCAAGTACTTACAAAAATTGATATCTGAAATACAATTTTCAAATAATTAGCAGAATGGTTCAAAGAGACTGGCCCTCTAGTCTGAAAAAGAAAACGGGAAAGCATTTATCCCAAATTTTTGGGGTCGGCTATTTGACTACCTTTTCTTCCATTCAGCTCCATTAAGGCCAATATCTTCAGTAACAGTAACAAAAACCATAGATACAGCCTCAACCAACTTCATTTAGGCCTACCCCAAGTTTTAGCAGCTCCTTTGACTAAAACCTTATCATTCTCCTAACCAATGCATCTATTGCTCTACGTTGCACAAGTCCAAACCAATTAAGAAGAGGATGGAGTTGTAACTAATGTTAGAATATTTGGATAATATACTACTACTATCTATGTACAGTGTTACTATGAAGTATAAATACTCCAAAGTTTGTGTCGTGTCGTATCTGCCCGTGGCGGTTACGTATCTAAAATTCATTTGGAAACGCCAAATTAGTGTTGTGCTCGTATCGTATCATACAATATTTGCATCCGTGCAAGATAGGTATTACATCAAGGATCAAGTTGGTCAGCATTAATTATTACCTCTTTTCATTACTAGGCTCAGTATGAAAGAAGTTCTTGGGTATATGTTGTCTCCCTTGTGTACATTGATAAGAGACACAAGAGAAGGGTTAAGCTCTACTATAGAAATATAGAGAGGATTTGAAGCTAGAGAGTTTATAACTGATAGGACGAAACGTTTATGCCCCAATCCATGTGCCTGTCAGGACATGACTGGTGCGTGGAGACTTCATGTGCATCATCACTTGGACCACTTGCCAAAACTGAATGTACACATGAGAATCAAGCATTATTTATAACTCAATCAAACTCTCATCTCATATCAAATGTGGACTAAATCTTAGGATTCACAATCTCCCCACTCAAAGAAGCAAAATCCTTGTCGCAGTGTGTAATGGCCATCTCACCCTATTACAAGGTAGTCAAAGGCGCAAGGCGCACTCGAGGCGCAAAGGGTCCAAATCGCACGAGGCGCAAGGCGCACTTAAGACGCGCACACGAGCGACGCGAGGCGCAAAAATCATATATATATATATATATATATATATATATATATATATATTCACATCATATTTCTACATTGATAAACATGTGTGCTTCAAATTTTCCCATGTCTAGGTTGCAATAACTTTGAATTGAGTGAGAGAGAAAACAGTAAAAAAAAGTACATTAGTTCAAAAAACAGTCTAAAAACAGTACAACAGTTAAAAAAATAATGTAAACATGTTATTTTTTTCACAAGATTTTCAAGGCGTGCCTAGGCGTGCCTTAGCTATTCCAAGGCGCTCGAAAAAGGCGCACCTAGGCGCGCCTTAAGAATTGCGCCTCGCTTGGAGTGCCCTGAGGCGCTACCCCTGCGCCTAGGAGCAAGGCGCGCCTTTAACTACACTGCTCTATTAGAACACAAACACCGGATATCTTTGATACCATTTGCTACGCCACAACCCACGAACCCACCTGGTCATGACCCATGCATAGGCCTCATTTGCATCATCATTTGATTATCCACTTGCCAAAATGATTAACCAGGATATACACATGAGACAAGCATTCATGTACAACCCAATCAAACTCTTATCCTAAATCCGTTGTGTAACTAAACTTGGGGTTTCACAAAAACAACACGAGTAAGATGTATCTTTGAGAAAACCTCCGAGAAGAAATGTGAATGGCCAAGCCATATAAGAGTAACTTTTGTTACTTAACATTAATTATTCATTATGGTGAAGAGACTAAGAATGTCATTTATAAAACAAAATATTTTAATTGACAAAGTATTAGACCAGTACATGATTGTACAATGCCCTTGAAAGTGACATGATAATATTAAAGATGGCTATAATACTAGCTATTCTTTAACAGATAACATTGGGCAACCAAGAAAAAACATACCTAAAGATGAGCATCTGAACAATGAGAATGTTGAGATGGAAATGTGGCAATACAATAAAAGATAGAAATAAGAACTAATAGTAGTTATGGTAAGTTAGAAATGGCTTCAATCAGGGATAAGATGACGGGAAATGATATGAGATTTTTCTGGCACACAAGGGACCCCGTAAATAAATTGTCTAGGAGGAGATAGGATACTAGCGAAAGAGGTTACTTAGACTAGTGGTATACCAGCGTAGGTTTAGAAAGGCACCTGCCACTGACTGTCATCGACTGTATGCAATCAAACTTTAGCAGAATGCATCAAAAACAGCACTGAATAATTAGGATTTGTATCAGCTTATAACCTCTCATTCATATTAGGAGAATTTCAGTCAGTTTTAGGTCCATTTCGGCCCAAAATCAACCATAACTGATAGGAACTTCCCCAGACTCGTCAAATTTTTTGAAACTATCTAAAACTTCCAACAGTGACTGAAGTTATTTGACAAAGGTAACCGAAAAAATATTAACATTGTTTAACATCTATTTTCATGCTTTAGAAACTTCTCAATCCAAATCTGGTCAAGTACAATGTTACAGTTACATAGAACTCATGCAGTTATGCAACTACTCACTAAGCACAACACAAAAACAACATAAATAGCTTATGAATTTTATATTTTAACTCTAGCCTCCAAAATCTTATACTTTTATAAATTAACTTTTAAATTTCTCAAAAGTGTAGAAACATAATTATTTGACAAGAAACTGCTAAAACTTTCAACACTGATAGTCGTAGAGACCACCAGATACCAATACAGGTACCACATGCTTTAACCCTTGACCAAAAACCAAAGATGGTTGAAGCAGAAAATTAGTATATATGTAGTTACTAGCTTTAAAAGAAGAGGGCTCTCAATAAAGCTAAATGGAGAAAAAAAGTTCATGTAGATGATCCCAAAGATCCCGGATCCAGGTTTTAGCAGGTGTTGGCAGTTTAAAAATAAAAAGATTAAATCAGCAATTAATAGGCCGAGTAATCGGCTGCTTAATTCGATTAATTGGGTGGCCATTTATTAGGAAAGTCCAAGTGGCTGCGTACAGCAGAAAATTCCAATTACGTGTAACCATCCATGGACCGAGCGCGTAACGAGAACTGCTTAACATAACATTGGGTGTTAGTGATAGTGTTGTTCCTTGTTATATAAATAAATCTAGTTATAGAATAGTGTTCAATATTGGTGTATGAATAAGAGTACAAAAATAAAGGACTTCACAAGTTGCCCTTTGAATATGATCGTATTACGTTTAACATATTTGTAAGCAACTCGTGCTGTTCCATCACAAGAACAATAAAAAATTGGAAGAAAATAGCTGGATTAAGAACCTTAATCTTTAAACTTCAAGCAAGCACTACTCATTCAAAGTCATGAATATAATTGGTGATATTCGTCCTTACTTGTATGTTTTCTCCTCCTTCATTCGTTGAAATGGGCCAATTATAGTTCGAATGCAGATCAGCATCTTGGACTTCTAGAGGAAAACCAGCTCTAGTAGACGGTCTTCTCAGACTTTTTACCCCATTGCTGGAATTCCACATTGCAGCAAGCTCAGTCCGCATCTTTCTAAATGTATCTGGCTGAATAGGACAAGTAAAACTGTTAATGCTTCTGGTGAACTGTTATAAATGTAGCCCTGAACCAAGCAAGGGGCACATGAAAATGGATGGAGTAGTTCCTCATGATTAACAGTTGATTGAACAGCTTCAAAGGATTAGTAAGAAAAGGAAGCATGATAAGATTCTTGGTGAAAAATGATACATTCTTTCCGATTGAAAATTAACTTTTGGAGATAACATATAGAACTTCTATCATCACAGAAATTATTGCACTATGTGATGCATTAGCTGCACAGTGAACCATTTCTTGGATAAGTTTTATAATAGATAAAGCTACACAGACATTTCCTTTAGAAAGATGTTGCAAACATTCTACATAGAGATACATTAATTGAGGTTGGCAACGGAGGTGATAATCAATTAACCAGTATGACTATCTCATAGAGCAGAAATATGAACCAGCAAAGTTCATTAAGCTCCTTTAAAAAGCTCAGAAATGTCATTCATGCAAAACAAAACAAAACAAAAAGAAGGTAGGAGGGGTTTGCAAACTCATCCTTCTTCCTCCCTACCCCAACTTCTCCAATACCCCTGCCAGGCCCCACCCATCCTCCCTCCTTCCTGCTATCTTTAAAACCAAACATGACACACAAGGTCAAAATGGCCTTCAGTCAACGGAGAAGAGCTAGTCGTGGTTGGTTTTGAAGGGGGGAAAGCAGAGATGAAGAGAATCAAGGTCCGGGTGAGGCCTGGCAGGAAGGAAGGGGGCAAAACGGGAGAGGAGGGTAAGAGGGGAATGGGGGAGGGAGGAAGAGGCTGGAGGAAAGGGATTTACAAAAAATAACCCTTCCCTTTCACTCTTTAAATACTTTGCTTCTTTTAAATTTGTTTTAAATGGAGGCTTTTTGGCTTTTTCCAGGAATTAACGGACTTTGCTAAAGGTAGGGGCAATGCTAAAAAACCAACAGGGGGATATTCATGCCAGTTATGAAATTTCGGAGGTTTTACGGTATTGTACTTACAAATATGTTTCTCATCATGAAATATTACTAAGATCAATAGATTAATTGAAATAAAAATTAGTTTCACTATTCTTTGTTAAAATTTCAATAATTCCAGGTCTGGGTCACTTTGTTTGACCAGATTACCCCTTCTTAATACAAAGTTATACTAATTCATACTAGAGAACCTATGACATTTTGTTTGAAGAAAAGAATTGTACCAATGGACAACTTACCAGAATTTTGCACATAAAAAAAAAAAAAAAACTTTGAAGGTAACTTGGCACGTATAAAGATCAGTTTACTCTTGTTATATAGTCTGTGCACAAAAAAGTGTCATCGGTGTTCTGTTTGTATACATCATCTATAGTGGTATAGTGTATAGGGTAATGAAACCAAGTTTAAATAAACAGACCTGGAGAACAGCAAAGCATAGATCCTCCAGTTCTGCTTTCAAAGCCCAAACACCCAGTCTAGAAGCAAGAGAGCACCATACAGCTAATGTCTCCTGAGCGACTGCTTGAGCTTTAGGTAGTGGCAAAGCATAACTGAAAGGATAGAGCAAACAGGAAACAGTCATCAGCATATTTGTTGAAAACTGGTAACAGCATTAAAATAGTAAAACAGCAGAGTACATAAAGTCATAAAGATAACAACTAACAATTGAACATCGTCAAAACTCAAGAAAAAAACTATCAAAGGTTCATAATAATAGGACATTGAAAAGACCCTAAAAATCATCATATGATTGTCTCCATCACCAATACTATCAACGGATTTGTATCCTTCATCTTCATCATCCAATAGAAAACCTATAGAAAGATTAGTTGAAATACTCGACACATTTGATAATTGTTTCCAACTTTCTATCCTTGGGATCCACTTGGTGACAATATTATCAACCAGAATATTTTCTTGAATGACTTGATATATCAGAAGTCTTGGTAGAAACCTATTAATTATAATAGAAAGATTACTTGAATTATTATATTAAAACTAAACACGAACACATCTATTACAAAAAAGAAAAATAGAAGGGAAAAAAACACCAAGTAAATGAGCCTCGTGCACCACAGGTACCCCTAGGTGAATGAGACTCCCCTCAAACAAAACGAGGAGCAAGGGTGAGCCTCCATGCCTCAAGGTTTAAAACAGAGTTTGCTATCTTGTACTACTTCTATCAAATCGCTACTCTAAACATTTGAATGTTCGCAATTAACTAACCTCTTGTACCCTTAATTCAAATTTGATGGTCACATGCAAAGCACGTGACTAAGAAGAATTTGCCCTGTAAACATAAAAATATCGTCCCCATCCTTTCTTTCTCAGACCCTTAAAAAAGAAACCAAAGTAGCAAAGTGCTAATAAAAATAGGATGTACCAAATGCGTGAAAATGAAATGTCTCTAAATGCAAATCAGCCTTCGTTTTTATAGACAAAGATAAACAAATAGTGAAGCTTAAATTGCATAGGAACTTGGAATGAGTCAAATTCATTATGATGCAAACTGAAGTTTGTTATCTAGAAAAAGCAAATGTAGTTAGATACACAGAAAAGAAACATAACATAATTTTTTTTGTCAAATAATAAATGACTGCCAAGTACTGGAATTCAAATCAGTCTACTACATTTCTCTTTCATGCTTGATGCATGATTTGAGATAGTTTTGTGTGCAAGTGGGAAAAAAACTGCATGTTTGATATAATTTTAGCTACAAATAAGAACTTCAATACCAAAATAAATAGTGTTAGAAGCAAGTACAGTAGTCCACCTGATTAGTGAGTTGCGACTCAACAAATATTGTAACTCTAATTAGCTGAGTTTGTTCTCTATTATAGGCCAAGGACAATATTCCTTTAAAGCGTCATTGGAATCAATGACCTCCCAGAGGGTACCTACTTGCCTGACTTGGATCAGGCATTCCAGCATTACAAGAGAGTATTATCCAAGGTTATGAGCCTTCATTGCGAAATCCGGGACCCCAGGATGAGTAACCGTATTATGCAGTATACGGCGGTTATTTTCCTCCATAAAAGATAATAGAAGTTCTAATAAATAGAACAAACTTAGGAGAAATTAGCTTAAATATAGAAGAATAAATGAATGTAAAATAAAGCAAAAGATATTTTCCAAATACAACTTATGGGAAGGGGTTTGTCATTGATCGGCCATCACCTAAATCTCTACGTATGTCTGTAGGCACACACAAGAAAAAGAGAGCAACTGGCCAAGTCACTGCCCGAGGTCTCCGCTAAACACGAGTGTCACGGAGGTGATGAGGTAACCATTGTTACCTTAATGCCCACTCGGAGACATGAGAGCTCAATAAAACAAGGGATAAAGAGAGAGGGTGTCTTGCCGATGCCAACTTTGTCAACCACAACCGCCAATGTCACTTTGCCAGCATTTAGGTCCCAGATTCCCATTGTTGTTTGTGTGGTTGTTCATGTAGCCACCGTAATGTTGCTGTCTACAGCATCAAACAGATATACAAGAGAGAGAAACAAAGAGAGATAATGGGCGTATCTATATACATTAAATGTCTACCGAGTACGGGTTTGGATCCAAATCCGACCCATTACCCATCATATTGAAAATTGTGTGCCATGGAATCCAAAACAGGTCTGTAATCATTAAACTTGCCAATTAATCGGCTTGTCCAGTTACTCGGCCAGAGTAGCCAATACTCACTGTTGTACCGAGCCGAGTCCCGTTATGCGGCCTATTATGCAACCGTCTACACAACCACATAGTCCGAGCTAGATATTCAACTAGTGTATTCTATCGTGTAGTATCATATGATATGGTAATCGAGGTCTATACTACATAAATCTATACAGGAACATGATTGAATATAATTTTCTGGTAATATCTTATCTGTTTCATCTTTAGATAGCTATTTAGATTCTTGAGCCTATATTACATGAACATCAAAGTGAATATATTTAACAGCAAATGAGTATCGAAAGAACATCAATGGTAACATCCTAGCATATCTTTTGTATTTGTTCCTGATAACATCCAAACAACAAGAGTAACATCACCAAAAACTTGCCATCAAAACTAAAATAATTTACCACAAAATTATTACAAAACACACAAGTAATCATAAAAATTTGCTATAAAGAATACAAATTTTTCCCAAAAACCATATTTACTGTTGAAAAAAATGAAGATTTCTATCTTAAATAGGATGGGCGTGGTTAAGGTTTAAGCCAGATATATTCAGGTCTAACATGATACGTATCCATTTAGTCTTAAGTCTTGTATAGGACATACTTTGTATCAGACTACGTATCGTATCGGATGATGCATCTAGCACATCATCAGATTTTTTTTTTACTTCCGATAAGACCGACTGGTATGTATTGAAATGGTAGCATATTATATTCCTACGATACGTATCCTACGATATTAACAACAGGAAATCCTAGAAACTTAACCCCATTCTATAGCTTAAGCCCCTCCATCTCAGTTTCATGTTGCATTTCTGCTTTTCTGTTCTTCAAACCCTACAATTGGAAAGCACCAGAGGTGGTCAGGTGGAGGCAGGATTCTAAGCAGTGGAATTCCAGGTAGTGGTTGCCTGGCAATAGCAATTTCAGCCTTTCTTCTGCTCTCTCTCCTTTCCTTTACCTTCATTTTTTTGGGGGGGGCTTTTACAACTGCAATCCATTAGTCCTATAGATATTTCTTTTGTCTTTGTTTTCCCACTTCCTCGTTTCCTCCATCAACATAAGAAAGCGGAAGAAGAATGGAGAAGGAAGAATCTTATCTAGAATCATTTTTACGTTTGAGTATACTTTTAATTTATTTTATTTAGTACTAACTTTCAGAAACTGCTTATTCTGCTTAGGCCTCAGGGGACTACGCAACCTAGTGACGGCTTTCATCTTTTACAACCATGGAAAAGACGATACATAGTAGAGTGAAGCAGAACCATTGATAGTCATCTGGTGTTCTTCCAAGCTGACTAACCAATCCAACTATAACTTTACCATGTTAACAGCACTCAGCATTACTACCTTTTGCCTTGACGACAAAATCAACTACAGGCTTCCACTTCTGCATATCATGTCCAGGCCTTTCTTTATTTTTCTTTTTTCACTGAGCTTATATATATGGGGAATGCAGGTTGCGTGCATCTTGGAAGATGTGAGATCGAAAAGAAACAACCTCAGGGTAAGGTTGTGTACATCTTGAACCACCCACGACCCCGCCTAAGTGGGAGCCTCATGGCACTAAGACGCCTTTTTGTCTAGCTTATAAGGCACTTCATAGAGATTCGACTATCTAATACAACCCTCCTCCTTCATAGGGCTTGACATCGGCAGTGAAAACATAGAACATTAAGCTTACAACGCACTTGCGGTCCTTCAAATAAATTATCCATATTCCATAAGCAGGGTTTATGGATTTTATGTGATAGTCTCCTACTTTTAGTGTTAATAAAGCCTTACGTATTAGAGTCAAACTAGTTTGTTTATCTAGAGAAGAATGAAAAAAAAAGCCCTACCTTGAATGAAATCGGAGCAATGTCAAGAAGGGAGGCAGAGGCATATGAGATGAAAATCTCATATTAAAACATGAAGGGGAAAAAATACATCTAAGAAATATGGTCCCTCTATAAAACGAAAAAAAAAAAAAAAATTCAATCATGGAAGTGGTTGACCAGCAAGCACACAAGTATGACAGATAATAACATTGTCAATATTCTAATCCAACTAAATATAGCCAAAATATGAAACTACAGGAAAATTAAACAGAGACATACATGGTTCTCATGTTATGCAGTCGATCCGCAAGCTTGATGAGAACAACACGAGGATCATCAACCATGCCCAAAAGCATAACTCGTAAATTACTTGCCTAAAAGGACCAAATAACCAATATAATTAAAGTTTGAGGAAAACACTCAAAATGGTGCTCTGGTAAGCAATATACGTAACAGGCAGAGATGATAGATGCAGAGATATTTATGTACATCATTTCACAACTATAAACCAACATGAAAGTATACTTTAGTGCAGGAATACACATGAGATAGGCTAGTTACATCTTGTGTTTGACCTCAGTACTGATAACAAATATATACCTAATAAGAACTCAAATACCTAAATCGAGGTTCTGACTTGGTCAAAACATTTAACAATTTGGAAATATTACACATCAATGGTCAACCTTATGGAAGCAGAGAAGAGCATAAGAGAAATATTTCTCTCTTTTCAGTAACCTTGAACTTGCTTCCCTAGCAAGTGAGCAGTTGATTACCAGGAGTGCACATGGAAAGCATGGTTTAGAGGGTTGCCAGAAAACAAATTACATGATCTTATCAACTAAAATAAGATATTTGAAATTTTGTCTACCTATTGTCAACTTGAAAGTTAACTTTCATAATTCCTTGAGAAAGTTTATTGAAAAGACATGAAGGAATAGTATGGTGTGAACCACTCATCTCCAGCTCTCTCTTTGTACACTTCCTTAGTCCTTTACCCTGCCATCTCACTTATCTGACATCCACATACATAACATTTCAAGGTATTAAAGTCAGATGGAGAGCAACCCTGGGCTATGGCCTGCTAACAAAGAGGACACCCAAGATAAGTTATATAGACTAGAGAACTTTAGCGAGATGGAGGTGTTATATTCTAGTAGTTCTGATCCCGGAGAGAGAGGGAGCCAGAGGATTGGAGACTTTAGGTCCAGTAGCTTAGTTAATGGCATCTCTAAAATTATCACAAAAGCGCTAGCCAACAGACTTCAAACGGTGATAGTTGATCTGGTAGGTGAATATCAGACGCCAGTAGATCTAGCATGGAGTGTGTTGTATTGGCCCAGGAGACAATCACGAGGCTTAAAAAAACAAAAAACAAAGGGAGGTTTCACCCTAAAATTGGATTTTGAGAAGGCTTATGACCGGGTGGATAGGAACTGCCTTCTTGAGGTATTGAGTCTCCTACCGAGTCTCCTACCGTTTGGGAGTTAAATGGAGAGCTGGATTGAATACTGGTTAAAATCAGCTAAAATCAAATATATTAGTCAATGGTAAAAAGGGTAAGTAAATCACTTATAAGAGAACTTGTGTATGAAGTGATAAACTGGTTTAGCAAATAAATCCAAGGAAAACGCCAACCTTCATCTTGAAAAGAAATGAATGTATTTGCGGGTTGCATGGTGCAAGAGTATTTTTCCAAACATGTGTCGACATGAATTCACATAATTCAAGAACATATTCATGATTTCTTTCCTTTTTTTTTTATTTGTCATACTGAATCTACTCTCTTTCGATTTCTCGTATTATAGCATTTTACTTTCTTTTGCATTCTCCAATCCCTGGTCATCCTTGGCTTTGTTCATCGGTGTGAAACAACACAACTTACAAATGCTCTATATTCTTATACACATCAACTACATATATCGAATATAAACAAGAAACATAAACCGAAACTACAAACAAAAACACCATAATTTGTTTTCTCCTTCCAACTTTCTCGGTTTCCCATTCCTGGATAGTACAGAAATCAAGGAATACAAGCTCCATATCGAACTGCCATGGCTATCAAAACTTTTTATGGATCTATAAGGTGGTATAAATCAAAGGCACGATTTCAATATTTACTACGGCGGTGATACAACCAGCATTCCCTTACAACAACACATGAGAAATAGTATCATTTCTATACTCTAGATCTTTTCTCATCAACTTCCATATGAACTGAGACCTTGATGGTCCTTGAAGGTTCCCCACATTAGCAAGGTTGAAGAGAATGGCCATCTCTACAGGTAACAAAAAATGAAAAGGGTTGTAAACAGCATATCAGCTTGCTGAGGAAGACTAGGATGTAACCAACCCTTGATGAATCTAAATTGTAACATATGAAAGTGTTTTCGGATAGTGGAGATAAGAAGCACAATTAATTGGGCCTTGGCCTAGTAAATTTTCATAGGGAGTGAAATTTCCTTTCAGAACTTGAATGAGTGGTGAATCATTGTTGTACATTGCAATCTCTAAACTACCAACAGATATTGCCTGAGTAAATTTATTGGGCCTTGACCTTGTTCAGCACCCAACTAACATTACAACTAAACATCTGAAACTAACAATACACTAGTAACAACAGACTGTTACTTGAAATAGTTATCATGGATAACACACACTGTGCTGGTGTTTCATGTAACTAGTACATATGATCTAAAAACAAGGTAGGGACATACGGATTTCTAGGATCTTCAGCAATGCCTAGACAACCCACTTTTACTCCTAGGAGCACTATCGCCTCCTAAAACCCCTTTCACTGAAGCAAGCAATGGTAATGGACACTACACTGAGAGAGTAAGAATTAGATGGTCATTTTACATGAGAATGCATGGTACAGTTAGCACACTGATGACAAGACACTACCAGCACAAAATGCTCCCATTCTCAGGTCAATGGTATATTAAGCAGCTTCATTGCGTGATTGGTCCATGGATGGTCACTGAATAATCAGATTGGACGGCAAATTAATTTCAAGAAATTCTGCTTCACCTGCTACCAGTAGTCGGTGTATGTATGTACGTATCGAAGACAAACCCTTACCTCTTCAGGGGTAAGAGCACTTTGGCTGACACTTTCCCTTCGGTGTCTTCGCAATAGCTGCATGACATAAGTGATGAGCAGCAATTAGGCACAATATACCTGTATAAATTACATATATGTAGGCAATAAAAACATGCATGTAAACTTGATTATAAGAAAATATATGTGCAAAGAAAGGAGTTCTGATGGAAATCAATCCCAATTCAACCTTTATTCGTGAAGAAAGAAGACCATTGGGTACTTTAATTTTGCGCAATTGAGTTGGGTTTTATTTATTTGGATACTTGGGCTTGGTTCCTTGTTATTTGGATACTTGGGCTTGGTTCCTTGTTATTTGGATACTTGGGTTTGGTTCCTTATTTGAGTTGTTTCTTTTATTCCACTATGTGGTTTTCCTTTTAGGTTAAGTATCCTAAATTTCGGGTTTTGGCCCGTCATTTTTCTTCATTTCATCAAGCATATACACAGACAGAAATTGTTAAATCTACTTTGTCAACAAAACAATCAGTAATCAATGGTCTGAACTGAGATCCCAATGAATAAGAAACTAAGAAGTAACTCCTTCCCTTGTCATAAAAACAGAATCAGCCAGCCATTTCCCAAATTACATGACATAGTATTAGTTGTCATTGTTTTGAACAAAAAAAGATGCATTATTGACATCTGCCAAGAAACATTAAATGCACATCACAATTTTGATTTCTTCACGAAGCTGAAGATCTTGGAAAGATGATTCTTCCGATGACTTATTCCTTACAAAGGTCATTATACGCAAAATCCAGTTGCACTACCTAGGTGAGATATCTGATTATATTCATGACTCATGAGCTACTAATTAAAAATGCCTAAAATAAAATTATGAATGCCTAGGCTCAAGAGCACAATTGGGTAATATCTAGGAAGCATGGGCACTCCAAAAATTAGAACTGTCCATGTTGTTTTGTGTTGGACGCGTATCAGATACAACATGTGCACTCCAAAATAGATTAGGACACACCAAAATTTGTGTTGTGTCTGTGTTGCCGTGTCCATATTGTGGTGCCGTGTCCACTCTCATGCGGCATAGAGTAATATAAAGAGTATAACAATGTTGTCTATTAATTTTGGCTTCTTCGAAGCATAATAAATGTCAATCTACCTCTCTACATTTCCACATTCAACTGTGGGAATTGGGAAACATAAAAGAATAACTACCAAACTCACGATGACTCCCAAACAAGATAATAAACACCTCGTGAATTATATAGTTGCTAGTTTACTTGACAATTGGAAATATCACATAACAAAATTTTAAGAACATACCTGATTGATGTAGCTCAATTTTGAAACACCAGCTACTAAATGAGCTACATCATCACCAAAATCTTTTTCTATGCTACTCAGGTGTTCAAATGTGTCATCAATAACATCATGAAGAATGCCAGCTACAACAGTGTTAATAGCCTGCCACAGATCATCGTTTTGTTAAAAGAGAGAATTGATCTCCAAGAAATAGTGGGACTTTCATACAGACAAGTGAGGTATTAATCAAAAGCCTGAACAATATCTAGTTACAAACATTATACTTGAGTAAGATATATATACTCGTTTTCCACTTGATGGTACTAAAGCAGCCAAGATCTTTCCAGTATGGATACAGTGGGTCACATATGGTTCCCCAGTTTTCCTTAATTGACCAAGGTGAGCTTTTCTAGCAAATGCAATAGCCTCTTCCACCTGCCGTAGAGGATGGTCAACTAAGTCTATTTGAGTCAAAACTAATGATATATATGGTCAAAGAAAAAATATTTCACCTTTGGATCTTTGAAGATTGGAAAACCTGTCACGTCTACTCCTTCCAATATACATACATCTGCGCCACATAAATTGGCCATAAGGGAAAGGATAGATGAAATAATTTGCACTATACAAGCATATATCAGATTGCTTGTCTACTGTTACTTATCGTGATTATGATTATACAAAGTAAAAAAATTGTATGTAACAGAAAGCAGCAGCATTAACAACCACAACAACAAACCCATCCATCTCAAATCTTTTGGGTTGACTACATAAATCCATTTTTGCATTCAGCATCCATAATAGATATAGTAGTTGAATCTCTAAGAGTGAATCCTTACATAATACACACAGGGGCATCCCTCGGTATACAGCATTTGCTACTGAAGAATGTAATACGAGCTTGTATCACTCTGAAATGAATCCTTACATAATACACGTGGGAAGTCTCTCAGGTTATGGCATAATCTAATGCTACAACACAGGCTGTCGGATTTCTGTGAAATGGATCCTTACAGAAAATACATGAAGGCATCCATCAAGAGATGGCCCTTAAAAAGGATCAGATGGTACTAAAAGGATAGCATAACAATGCTTTGTAGGTCCATCTCCTTTATCGGATTAGCAAGCATCGTATCCTTTTCTACTTTATAAGTGCAAGTATGCTGTGGTCTACCGTTAATCCCCTAGTTATCTTACAAGACTTATAGGAACATGATACTCTAGAAGCACTTCTCCCATAAGTAATGGGAATGATTCCTTTTACATTTATTGGCATTTAAATATGAACTTATTACCTCATTCCTTCTCTTGTTTTGCAGCTTCTGCTATATTTGCATTATATTTTCCATTTGTCCTACAAGCAAGCTTTTTAAGGCGGTGTGAGACGTGAAAGGCCTGGGAGACGCTTCAAGGAGGCGAGGCAGGGGTCTCGAGACTAAAATTTTGGGATATTCAATAGTTAGGTTAGAGAAACATGTAATTACCAAACTCATGTTATCCCAAGTCGTAGCAAATCCCTTTCCCAATAAGGAAAAAAAATGAGTATCTAATTAGTTAAGATAGAACCATGATTATCTAAATCCATTATATAGGCAACGAATATAACATGACAAGTTTCGAACACGGTAACATAGATTCAATATCTAATCTAGTGTCATTGTGTATTTTGGAGTGCTTATGGCATTTCAGATACATGTCCACGACACGAGTACGACATGGATTTTAGAGTGTATGTGCTTCCTAAATTGCATGAGGAGCGATGAGGGTTACCCTACTTGAGAGCGAAAATTTGTCAAAACAAAAGAGGAGAGCTTGACAGGCTTAAAAAAGAGATCAACATCCGTCAGAACTCATCGTAAAAACAAAAAGGAAGAGAATCACTTAGGACAAGGGTGGGTGAGCTAAAGATTGCGAAATTTATAATTGGTTGGTAGTAGTGTCTATTGGAGTTGGAAATTGATACAATGAATTAGGACAAATATATAAGGAAAAGAAACCGGAGGAGGAAAGACTAGTGTTCCTCTCAAATTCTCTAATATATATTTTGGATTATTGATAATATCTATAAATTTTATTTGGTCCAGATCAGATTCCAAATTCAAAAAAGAGATAGATCGTGTTATATTTAAGCCAGTGCATGTCAAGCCGCTTAAAGCGGTATAAGACGATTTGAGACACTACGAGGAGTTCAAAGTGGGTGCCTCCTATTCCAAGATGGGTCTCTCAGAATCTCACCGCCTAAATACTAGTTGACTAGGTATCATGGTACCCAAAAGGCCTAAACGGGGGCCTAAAACGAGGGGACGCATTTTAAAACACTACCTACAGGTCCTAAATGGCAAATGTTTTAGAATAACGAAGACGAATATCAAAATTACTAGCATAAGTGCATGCTTGATAACAACTCAAAATGAATGGAAAGCATATAGATGTGGTGCTCTCATCAAGAAGCCTAAAATTTCAAAGCACTATATGAATGATCATCACCATCCAATTATTTATTTGACTTTTGTCTACCTCACGCCAACCCTTTATGTTGGTGCCAAATTTATAACCAAGATATCTATGAGCATGAGATGGCCAAGCCATAAAACATAGGTTGCTGGTTGATAGATAGGTAGACCTACCGTTTGGATATGCTCATGCAAACAAGGAACACCTCCAAGTTCCCCAATATTATAAAAAGTCTAGACAAAGAGTAAAATAATACAATTTGTTATAGGGAGTTGCAATCATCTCCATGATATATTAAGCTAAATAGTGAAAAGTGATAACATTCCCATTGAATAACAATAATAATGATTTAGATAAATTTGTTATTCAATTTATTTCAGTACAAAAAGTAGAAAATATGCTCACAGGGTCTTAACATAGTAACTAATAAGGTGAAAATATAACAGAAAAATAGTCTACAGATTCTCCAACATTATAAAAATCTATGTTGTATTAAGCGTGAGGCGAGGCGGTCCCCACGCTTAATGGCGCTTAGGCGACGCTTAATTAGCGCCTCAAATTTTTTTTATTTAAAAAAAAAAAATTTTGCTCCCTACATGTAAAATACTCTATATACACATAATGCTTTATATTTATATACACACATTTATAGATATATTTATATACCTAGATATTTATACATAAGTTTAAGCTTTCGGTTCGGTTTATACATAGATACATAGATACATATATATACATATACATAGATATTTATACATAAGCTTCAGCTTTCGGTTCGGTAAAAAAAAAAAATTCAATCCGTGAGACGAGACGCCTAAGTCGAGGCGAGACGCTACTAAGCGCCCAACGCTTTTCTGGAACAAGATTCTCCTAAGCGAGACGTCCAAGTATCAAAAATCGCTTAAGCGACGCTTAAGCGCGCTTCTTAAAACATAGATAAAAATTTCCTTAAATTATGATAAGATCATTGTTGCCAGCCTTGTAAGTGATACATATGAAAACTTCTATGTATTCCAAGTGTTCTTCACAAAATCGTGCAATGAAATAAAATCTAGTCAACATGTTATAAACATACATCTCAACACCTACGTTGCACAAAGACAAATAGGACAGAATACAATACAGACACACGACAAGGCAAATACGTTGGCATGTCACAGTACATTTTGGAGGGTGTTCTCTCCAATATGTGTCCAACACGACATGACTCAGACACGACACTAATTTTTGAACATTCCATTAGTTGAACATTTGATGCATCTTGTAATAGACTGAGTTCATCTTAACATTTTAAAACATTAGATGCATTATTTGTTACTAGGTGTACCCCCGTCGTTGGCACTCTCTAGTAGTTTTTTTGATCAAAAATAAATGTGATTTGATAAATAAAATATTGGATTGTAGACTACTTACATCCTATAATATTTATCTTTAGTTTTTTTTGTTTTTATCCCTTAATTCCTACCCATGATTGTGTGGAGTCTCTTTTAAATCTTCCATTTAAGTATCTGAGAATATACTACTTTTAAATTTTAAATTCTAGCCTACCATAATATAATTGTTGTAATTATGAATATCTTTTTTTAATACCCAATAAGATCTCATTCAAAAGTATAATTTAGCAAATCTTGAATATAATCTAATTAATTCAAATTGAGAAGTAAAATTAGAATCCAATCTATAGTTTAAAATTCAATCTAATCTAAACAAGGTTGTGAAAACGCTAGGTGCTAGTCGGACGAAAACCCACTGCCTAGCGCATAATCCACCTAGGCGGTCGCCTAGATCTAGGTGGTTCAAAAAAATAAATCCAAAAAATCTACTAAAAATTGCAGAAAAAGTCCATAATATTCCAAAATATCCATAGTTGGGTGTCAGAGGACTAGGCAGGCGCCTAGGCGGGCATCAGAGGCCTAGCGCCTAGGCGGCTGTCTAGACCGTCTTTTTGAACACTGAATCTAAATAGTAGTTTTGTTTGAATTAAATTCATAAGTTTAATTCATTGGAAACAGTCTTGATGTTAGCCATATGATATACTTTCTATCTTTTAATCCTAATCCTCCTTGTATCTTTTATATTTTATCGTCTGACGGAAAATACCATTCTTCCTTGTTGTATAGATAACAAACAAGAAAAAAAAATTATCCCAAAAGTACCGGTTATTCCTATTAGAATTCTCTTTAATTCAGTTATGATAAGGGAAATGCCTTATATTTAACATTAACAAAAAGCATATCTTTTCTACATCTTTAAATCAGTTTGTTTAGGTCTACCCTAGTTCTAGTAGCTCATTTCACTAATATCTTATCTTTCCTCCAAAACGATGCATCTCTTCATATCTCTTCGTTTAAGTTTATCATGTCCAAACCACCCAAAATAGATTTTCTCCCATCCTACTTTCAATTTGCACGGCCTCCAACTTTCCACAAACAAGCTCATTTTTATCCAATATTTCAGTATATTGTTTAACATTCTCATTTCATCTATTAGATATAGCAAGTTCATTATCTACTATTTTTTAGATGTATAATGAATATTAGGTAAGAACTCCAAACTTGGTTATTAGATCGTTATTGCATTGCACCCTTTATAAGTAGTAAATCTGTAAAGTTCTATAAAACAATGTTTTAAAAACTGGACCGAATCGACGGTTGAACCGGTCAACCCGTGAACCAGTAGTTTTTTCGGACTAGTTTAATATCGACCCACAGTTTTTTATAAAAACTGAATTTTTTGTGTAACCCGGTCAACCCGGACTAGTTTAATTCATTTTTTTTATAAAACTGAATTAAACTAGTCCGATATTAAACTAGTCCGAAAAAACTAGTCGTTCACACGTTGACCGGGCCCCCAAAAAATGGAATTTGGGTGTCTTTTCCAATTCCATTTTTTTGGGGTTAAAAGTTAATTAAAACTATCAATTTCCAAGAATAGTACAACTTACTAAGGGAACTGAAAAGACATCCAAATTTTTTGGGTTTGAGCCTTGGCGTCGTCGGTTGGTAGGTTAAGTGTGTGTGTTGGTGGTGGGGAGTTCGGGTAGAAAAAAAGAAAAAAGAAAAGAAAGAAAAAAAGAGAGCATACTTATTATATGTGTACTTCTGTACTATGTAATATATTCAAATAAAATTGTAAGCCTATATATCTGGTTCAACCTGAGTAAACCCACTGGTTGGCCAGGTCAATCTCCGGTCTGTTTTTAAAACATTCTATAAAATGCAATAAAAGTAACTTTGAAATGAACTATTAATATATCTGACAGTAGAGAATAAGTTCATTTTAAATCTTCACAAGATTCAAACCATTGTTGTTGTGGATGTAGAATGAAGCATCATGAATAATAAGCTATGTCGCATGGACACAACTATGACACTGGCTTGACACGGACACATTACCGGGCTGTTCCTCGGCCCTGGGCCATAGGAACTCGACCTTGGTGGAGAGGCAGGCGCCGGAGGCGATCGCGACGGCGGTGACGGCCACGTGGGCGATCGCCGACGTGACGGCGGAGTGCGGCCCCGTCGCGGCGGCGACGGCGATGGAGGCGAGGGACGAAGACACGGAGATCCTCGCCGGGGCGGGGGCGCGGCGGGCAGGGCAGGAGGCGAGGAGGAGGAGTCGGCGGGCGGCGCCGTGGCCGAGCATGGCGGAGCTCCGGTGGAACAGGTCGGGGACTTGAAGAGGTGTCATGGCTATGGGGGAGGGAAATTAGGGTTAGGGTTTGGTCCGCATCATAATCGTGAGGTTCGGAGGAGGGCGAGGGGGAGAAGAAGATGTGTGGACAATAGGGAGGAGGGGAGAGAGAGTGGGTTCGAGAACCTTTTGGGTAGTTACTCGTTAAGCTACACCTGAATTTGGGCCCCACCATTTTCACTGATTTTTTCGGTTTTTTTTTTTTTTTTTGAGTTTATTGTTGAAATAGAACATGGAGAATGTGATGTTTGTCATTTTGATGATCGGACCTTTTTTTTTGGTCGAAATGGTGTATGAGCTTTGCATTTTGATTCAATTAATGTCTAAAATAAATTTTGTTGGTATTTTTGGATGAAAATAGATAAAAATGGACATGTGATGGTCACGTGCAAGCAATTGCTCATTCGACCGACCATCAACAGGCACCGCTAACTATGCGAGCCCCGGACGAAAAGTCATACAAAATTAGCCCATGTGTCCAGCCCGCAGTGGCAATTGGACATGGTCAATCTAAAGAGTCTTCCATCAGCAACCTGAAAAAAGTTCTTGTACGAACCCCAGGTTAGGAAGCAAAATCAACACCTATGCACCCATGTACTCGGTCTATCCGGACTCATAAGAAAGGTGCAAAGGTGAATCAGCTCTCACTTGACTTGCGCAACGTGATCAATCACAAGCGCAAAGCGAGAAAAATAACTACGGCATACGAAGTGTCCTCCCCAGGGCATTACTGTGCCAACATTATCATCAACTGCTGCTGTAACAAAATAGTAGTACCTACAAAAAAACAGTCGGCATTCTAGCGGCTGCAACCCGGAGAACAGGTACAACCAATAGAGTCAGAGGAGCTGCTCCTTGCCTCATGTTATTCTGCTCAGAAGATCCCCTCAATGAGGGAAAGTCAGAAGTCCAGTACCTCTAGTCCGTCGCTCTCGGCCAGCGAGTCAATAAGATGGACCCAAGGAGGACAGGCAGTGGAACCCGCAGAAGGTGTTTTCTTGGGCACCCGCTCAAAGAAGAAGTTGTCAGCTGCTGGGGGTAGTTCTTCCTTAGGACCCCAGGTGGCTACGCAAGCTGGGGGTTGTAATCCCCCAAACCTCTTTGACAATCCGGCGTTCCAAGAAGACGGTGATTCCCAAGGAACAGATGCTGAGATCCCTGGGGGTAGCCACCCTAGTCAAGATGATGCATCTTCATACGCTGGGGGTAGTTTTTTCTCCTAGTCCGAAGAGGATGCGGCACTACCAACTTTTCTGGATGACTATTCACGACAAGAGTCTGAGACGAAAAGTGCGACATCCACCATCCCATCCATTTTTTTCCATGTGATAACCGCATACATGGCAGAAAACAATCACGAGGGCCCAAATAATCGACAACGCCTCAAAACCCTTGAGGCCATGATGCAGACCATGAGCGCATCAATGCAAGCCTTAACCCAGACAATGCTGGAGATCAAAAAAAATATGGCCTCACAACCAGCAAGGACCTCTGGTCAAGCAATCTTGGACCCTGGGACAAACGAGGATTCAAATGCAACCGCTCCACCCGCTGGCGGTAATCATCCCCTGCCCGGATCATCCGTGTGGCACCCCGTTCCTCCTATTCGAGGAGCGCGGCTAAGAAATACAAGATGGTATCGTTCGATCGGGATAGATTGAAACAAGAACTCGTTCTCGTTATGGATTTGCTTCTTCAGAATCGATTCCCATATTCAGTGATCCGTGCCCCCGGGATCTACTTAGCGGCAGAGTCAGGAGGGACCTCTCAGCTGTTATCTTTATTGCCTCGGATTTCGATGTCGCTTGTTGCTTTCGTGCTTTGATTTGGTTTTCGGATTGCTTGTTTTTCTTGAACGACTTCTATGGATTTCATTATTTTCGTTCATTGAACTGCACTTCAATTCCGAGTATGGAAAGAGAGGAAGAGGTATTGATCAAGCTGTTCGTGATGCAGGTGAACGAGCAGTAGGCGACTTACGAGCGGAGTCTTGAAGTGCCTCTTTCCTTCTCCCTTCCAACCAACTAAGTGAGTGGATACCATCCCGATTAGCTAGCCCTACTTCCAAGTCTTCACACCAAAAATCTTGTATTCTTGTTTGCCCCGATCAGACGATACCAAGTAATAACTAAAAGATGTCAAGATAAAAAGGAATAGACTTGGACTGTATTGCTTGTCAATTAAACTTGGGAACGGTTACTTATATGCATGCTTGTTCATTTATAATGTTCATCATATGCTTCAATTTTAGTTAGAATGCATACTTCTTCTATAAATTGTGTTATGTATAGAACATGCCATGCTACAAATTGTTCAGGAAGACTATGCAAAACGAATCATGCAATGTTGCTTGTCTTGTACTCATATTGCCTCAACGCATCAAATGATAACATAACATGAACGGCATTGATCACGGATAACTTGTGCACAAGGTCATTGGTTCCTGCGGACGGTCGCTGGAGCACTGGCACCGATCCGGTCCGGGCGGAACCCAACGTTTAGTCTCACGTGATTGACGGGATGCTTGCAGCGCACCACGTGCTTTCGTTGCATACCATCATCGTCAATGACTATTGTCCATTATGTAAACCCCCTGATTTTTTTCAAAATTTTAAAAACTGGATTTTTCACAATTTTCTGGAATTTTCTGGGAATTTTCTGTAATTTAAAAACAGGGTTTTAATTATTCAATAATTTTTAATTGATATTAAACAATATTAAAATATTATGAAAATAATATTTTTGGGTGTAAAATGAAAAACTGGACTTAGGACAATTTTTCTGGAATTTATCGGACCCCGGACCTATTTTTAAATGCCTAAAAACTATTGGTTAATTATTTATTTATTTATTAAATTTATTATTATTATTATTAATTTAAATTATCCGGCCCGCGGCCAGTTGGGCCGGCCCGGCCCAGCCCAACCCGAGCCCATCCCCTGGCGGGTCGGGTCGGATCCGCCGCCGCCCGACCCGAACCCGCCGACCCGCTAGCGACCCAGCCCCCGTCCCCGCGGTTTCCGCCGCCCCGCCCGTGGCCACGACTCCGCCCCGCCCGCTCCGGCGCCCACGTCCACCCCCGACCTCCACGTCCACCCCCGACCTCCACGTCCACCCGCTCGGCTCCGCCTCCCCCGCCGCAACCGCCTCCCCCACCGCCTATATAATCCCCGCCCCCTTCTCCTCCGATTCCCCGAACCGCCACCGCCACCACCCGCTCAGGCCCTCCACCGCCACCGCCACTGCGCCTCGCCCAGCCTCGCCGAGAGCACCGCCGACGCCGACGTGCCCGGCCGCCTCCTCCTCCTTCCCCGGCGAGCAGCACAGCCGCAGCAGCTCGAGCAGCGCCGCCGCCGCCGCCGGCCAGCCTCCAGCCACCTCGCCGCCTCGCCGCAGAGCCCCGGCCCTCCCCCGCCGCAGCCCGGCCGCCCTCAGCCGCCCTGCCGCCGGCCAGAACGGCCAGTGCACAGTAAACCCTAGATTTCGAATCCGCGTGTCCGACACGAGTCGGACACGGTTCGACCCTGATTTTCGGGTCCCCTTCAGGTGCGCGTAACTTTTTGCTCGTAGCTCCGTTTTTGATTCCGCAAATTGCGTTGCGAAGCCTGTATGACCCTCTCGGTGTCCGGACAAACTGTTCGGGGCATCGCGTCCTGTGGTGATCGCACACCGCGATCCAAAAACAGGAAAAACCCAGACCCTGTTTCACCCCGGAACCGAGTACGCCCCGCCAAACGGGACGACTTGGTCGCGCGCGGTCTTCACAGATACGTGCGCCTCGTCGATACGGACGTGTGGGTTTTCGCGGAAGCTGATTCGGGTGTGCGTGCACACCGGAATCAACGCGTATCCGCGGACATCGCCCCGTATCCGCCTTTTCTGCAATTCAACCTAACTTTGTGTACACACGTCGGATCGAGACGAAACTTGCACCATCGGACTCGTAGCAATACGCTGGTCCTGTGAGCCAAGTTTGGTTCGATTCTGAGAACGTTGACGAAATCGCGTGTCGTGGGCCCCACAGGCCCCGCTCGACGGGCGATTTTGTGTTCGGCTCATCGGAATCCAATTCTGGAAGTTCCGTTGGGTTCGTATCAGCGTTCCTGACCTGTTGACACTAAGTTTGGTGAATTTGGAGACCTTTGACCCTGACGCATTTTTCGGTGCAAAGCGGGCCCACATGTGGACCCCGTTTTGACCCGAAACTGTCGTTTCTGCCCTTGTCTCCAAATTGGACCCAAGGACAGGCGTTTCTAGCTGATTGATATTTTCTGGATCTGATGGTGATGTTTATTACAGCAACCGGAGTACCGCCTGCAAACCCAGCTGAAGTCAGAACCACAGGCAAGTGTACCTCGCCAAAACTTGCAGCTTGCTACATATTTCTTGGGCTTGGTTATACATCAGTGGGCAAGTAAAGCTTGCAAATTTCTCAGATATTTCTGGTTTAGTATTTTACCTGATTGCTGTAGATTTTTATGTAAACTTGATTAACTGCTCAACCCAGGACACCTGACACACTTCATGTGACGGAATTGCCTGAGATATACCTGGTGATTCCGTATAGGTTACATATTCATGACATTTACAGATTACATGCTTAGATTCTATCCTGACTCATTGCATTAGTTAAATCTTGCGTGGCTTGTACCTGATATTCTGGAACTGTGACGTGAGATTGCCTGGGGTGGGGAGAGTATTATCATATCAAGGCTGAAAATAATATAATGAAAACACGGTTATCTGGAGGTGTCTTAGTCTCTGATAAAGAGCTTGGCACAAGTTCTGGCCCTCTCGAGAAATACTGCTATGGTTTCTCCAACACTGATCCTGTAGTAGTCTCAGCCTGAGTATGACTAAAACTCTCACTTGCATATCACATAGTTGGTTACTTAGTTTACCCTGCTGATTATCTTATTGCTGCACTGATATTCATTATGGCTTGAGTTATTTCTGTACCTTGCTATGTCCCCTGAGGACCTGGAATGGATGATGTCCCCAGGTACAGCTGAAGAGAACTATCCCGAAGTGTACGGTACCGGAGCACTCCTCGGAGCAGACCAAGGAACAGAGGACGAGACAGTGGCCGAAGACTTCTCCTGAGCTCGGCTTCAGCTTTACAGTATTTTCCATTTCAGTACTTTATTTCCTGTCTTTTTCCCTCAATGTAACAGAATAATTCTCGAATTTGTTTCCCGAGATAACCTTATTTAATATTGCTTATTTATTCCATTGCATTATTTCCAGCATTAATCTGAGTTTATTCTGTGGATGAGATTAGAAATACCTGAGACTTTAACATGTTACTGCTAGACTACAGCTTAAGCATGCCCTGATGGATCCATTAAATTGGGTAGTCCATCGGTGCGTGCTGCTGGCCATTGCCACACTTCTCCAGTCCCTCGTCATTTTGGGACTGGGGCGTGACATGGTTTTTGTGGTGGCCCATGCAGGTCTACGACTAAATTGTTCGGTTTCAACTTAGGGACCGAACAGGCCTGCAATAAGATAAGATAAGTTTTAGAATCTCATCCACTTGCTTGAATCGTTTTTGATATTTGTATCGCATTCGAATTAATTTATTTGACTTGCATCTTGCCTTGACTCCTGTACGCCTCTTATTGGGTATTTTGGATACAGGGAAATGGACCCACAAGAAGGCAACGAGACTCCCGTCAGAACGCCACAAGCTACAGGTGTCACCTACGACGACGAAGTGACACCAGTCGGAGGAATTCCCACAACTCAACAGAGCCAGCCGGCAGGTCAACCTACCTCCCGATTTCGGCGCGATGACATCCCACCTCCGCCACAGTTCGTCCCACCAATGCCCGTGTTCCCACCAGGACAGCCAATCGACGGGCAGCAAATATTTCAGATGATCTACGCGATGATGCAAGCTCAGCAACAAGTTCAACACGAGGCTCAGCGTCGCGAAGCTAATTTCTTAAGGGACAGCATCGTAACTGCACTGGGGCAGGCCAACCTACCAGCTCGACGGCCAACTACAGGCTCAATCACTGACTTCCGTCAACTGAAGCCCCGCACTTTTTCTGGAAAAGAGGAGCCCACAGAAGTTCATGAGTGGCTCACCAACATACGGCATCAACTTGAAGCAGCCGAGCTTCCACGAGAACGCTGGATGACTGCCGTCCGAATGCAACTGACGGACAACGCCCATCACTGGTGGCTATCCGAAGAGGCACGGCTCGGACCAGACCGAGTCACCTGGGAGGAGTTCTCCAGACTCTTCCAAGAGATGTACATTCCTGCCATCGCTCGATCAGAACTGCGGGACAAATTCAATCGCCTCACTCAGGACTCCATGACGGTGGAAGAGTACAACGCAGAATTCATTCGTCTGAGCCGATTCGCCCCCACCCTGATCCCGACTGAGGAAGAGAAGGCCGAGAAATTCTTCGACGGACTGAACATTGAGCTGCAGAAACTGATTGGGTCCGTCGCACCAACATCATACTCGGACGTCCTTGCTGCGGCTCGACGCATGGAGCGCGTCACCAAGAGAGAGGCCAGACTGAAGAGGTCTTCCCCATCATCAACATCCAGAACACCACAAGAAGAATCTGCAAAGAGACCGCACCAACAGCAGAAGGCACCTACACCACAAACGGTAGTCCTTCTTACTTGTCACTACTGTGGCAAAACAGGCCATATCGCCAAGGAATGCCGACGCAGACTAGGATTGTGTTTGGCATGCGGATCCCGTCAGCATTCAGTAAGGGATTGCACTCAACGTGGAGAAGGAGCACCAAGGGCGAACCAGCAAACTCCACCAGCGCCTCAAGCAGCACCCTACCAGCAAGCTCAGCAGCAGCAGAGGAATCTACCTCAAGGACGAGAGCAAGCTTATGCACTGACTGTGCAGGACGCCGATGCGAGTAAGTGATTTATAGTTTTTCCGTTTTTGTCTTGTTGTAGTTCGTGCCCGTTGGTTCGTGACCTCAGCCCCAACCTAGTAATTTGTAACTTGTTAATAATAACCTGGTTTTCATAAAAGTTATAGTTTTAACTAGATTATCCTGGAAAGTGTAAACTTTCAAATTTTAGGGAAACGGTATTTCCCTGAAGTATCTTGTGATGTATTTTCAAATAATGCTTGCGACCGCGTCATCTCTGTTGACCGGTTATTCTTTGATTGCGAGGACGCAATCCTCTTAAGGGGGGTAGATTGTAAACCCCCTGATTTTTTCAAAATTTTAAAAACTGGATTTTTCACAATTTTCTAGAATTTTCTGGGAATTTTTTGTAATTTAAAAACAGGGTTTTAATTATTCAATGATTTTTAATTGATATTAAACAATATTAAAATATTATGAAAATAATATTTTTGGGTGTAAAATGAAAAACTGGACTTAGGACAATTTTTCTGGAATTTATCGGACCCCGGACCTATTTTTAAATGCCTAAAAACTATTGGTTAATTATTTATTTATTTATTAAATGATTTTATATATTATTATTATTATTATTATTAATTTAAATTATCCGGCCCGCGGCCCGTTGGGCCGGCCCGGCCCAGCCCAACCCGAGCCCATCCCCTGGCGGGTCGGGTCGGATCCGCCGCCGCCCGACCCGAACCCGCCGACCCGCTAGCGACCTAGACCCCGTCCCCGCGGTTTCCGCCGCCCCGCCCGCGGCCACGACTCCGCCCCGCCCGCTCCGGCGCCCACGTCCACCCCCGACCTCCACGTCCACCCCCGACCTCCACGTCCACCCGCTCGGCTCCGCCTCCCCCGCCGCAACCGCCTCCCCCACCGCCTATATAATCCCCGCCCCCTTCTCCTCCGATTCCCCGAACCGCCACCGCCACCACCCGCTCAGGCCCTCCACCGCCACCGCCACTGCGCCTCGCCCAGCCTCGCCGAGAGCACCGCCGACGCCGACGTGCCCGGCCGCCTCCTCCTCCTTCCCCGGCGAGCAGCACAGCCGCAGCAGCTCGAGCAGCGCCGCCGCCGCCGCCGGCGAGCCTCCAGCCACCTCGCCGCCTCGCCGCAGAGCCCCGACCCTCCCCCGCCGCAGCCCGGCCGCCCTCAGCCGCCCTGCCGCCGGCCAGAACGGCCAGTGCACAGTAAACCCTAGATTTCGAATCCGCGTGTCCGACACGAGTCGGACACGGTTCGACCCTGATTTTCGGGTCCCCTTCAGGTGCGCGTAACTTTTTGCTCGTAGCTCCGTTTTTGATTCCGCAAATTGCGTTGCGAAGCCTGTATGACCCTCTCGGTGTCCGGACAAACTGTTCGGGGCATCGCGTCCTGTGGTGATCGCACACCGTGATCCAAAAACAGGAAAAACCCAGACCCTGTTTCACCCCGGAACCGAGTACGCCCCGCCAAACGGGACGACTTGGTCGCGCGCGGTCTTCACAGATACGTGCGCCTCGTCGATACGGACGTGTGGGTTTTTGCGGAAGCTGATTCGGGTGTGCGTGCACACCGGAATCAACGCGTATCCGCGGACATCGCCCCGTATCCGCCTTTTCTGCAATTCAACCTAACTTTGTGTACACACGTCGGATCGAGACGAAACTTGCACCATCGGACTCGTAGCAATACGCTGGTCCTGTGAGCCAAGTTTGGTTCGATTCTGAGAACGTTGACGAAATCGCGTGTCGTGGGCCCCACAGGCCCCGCTCGACGGGCGATTTTGTGTTCGGCTCATCGGAATCCAATTCTGGAAGTTCCGTTGGGTTCGTATCAGCGTTCCTGACCTGTTGACACTAAGTTTGGTGAATTTGGAGACCTTTGACCCTGACACGTTTTTCGGTGCAAAGCGGGCCCACATGTGGACCCCGTTTTGACCCGAAACTGTCGTTTCTGCCCTTGTCTCCAAATTGGACCCAAGGACAGGCGTTTCTAGCTGATTGATATTTTTTGGATCTGATGGTGATGTTTATTACAGCAACCGGAGTACCGCCTGCAAACCCAGCTGAAGTCAGAACCGCAAATATAGCCAGAACCACAGGTAAGTGTACCTCGCCAAAACTTGCAGCTTGCTACATATATCCTGGGCTTGGTTATACATCAGTGGGCAAGTAAAGCTTGCAAATTTCTCAGATATTTCTGGTTTAGTATTTTACCTGATTGCTGTAGATTTTTATGTAAACTTGATTAACTGCTCAACCCAGGACACCTGACACACTTCATGTGACGGAATTGCCTGAGATATACCTGGTGATTCCGTATAGGTTACATATTCATGACATTTACAGATTACATGCTTAGATTCTATCCTGACTCATTGCATTAGTTAAATCTTGCGTGGCTTGTACCTGATATTCTGGAACTGTGACGTGAGATTGCCTGGGGTGGGGAGAGTATTATCATATCAAGGCTGAAAATAATATAATGAAAACACGGTTATCTGGAGGTGTCTTAGTCTCTGATAAAGAGCTTGGCACAAGTTCTGGCCCTCTCGAGAAATACTGCTATGGTTTCTCCAACACTGATCCTGTAGTAGTCTCAGCCTGAGTATGACTAAAACTCTCACTTGCATATCACATAGTTGGTTACTTAGTTTACCCTGCTGATTATCTTATTGCTGCACTGATATTCATTATGGCTTGAGTTATTTCTGTACCTTGCTATGTCCCCTGAGGACCTGGAATGGATGATGTCCCCAGGTACAGCTGAAGAGAACTATCCCGAAGTGTACGGTACCGGAGCACTCCTCGGAGCAGACCAAGGAACAGAGGACGAGACAGTGGCCGAAGACTTCTCCTGAGCTCGGCTTCAGCTTTACAGTATTTTCCATTTCAGTACTTTATTTCCTGTCTTTTTCCCTCAATGTAACAGAATAATTCTCGGATTTGTTTCCCGAGATAACCTTATTTAATATTGCTTATTTATTCCATTGCATTATTTCTAGCATTAATCTGAGTTTATTCTGTGGATGAGATTAGAAATACCTGAGACTTTAACATGTTACTGCTAGACTACAGCTTAAGCATGCCCTGATGGATCCATTAAATTGGGTAGTCCATCGGTGCGTGCTGCTGGCCATTGCCACGCTTCTCCAGTCCCTCGTCATTTTGGGACTGGGGCGTGACACATTATGGCAATCAAGCCAGTGATTACCACATATATTTAAACCTGTTGTAAACTAACTTGTGTCTTCGTGGCAGGGAAGGCATGGTAAGTATTGTGCAGGTGTTTCAGTCGGACAGGTAAAAATCATCGAACGGTGGCAAGTTCATTTTAGTAAATTCTATATGCTGCTTACTTGTAAATGAACTAAGACAAGATAGAAAGACCACAAATAATATGCTTGCTTCATTAAAACAACGTGTTGATTGGTATAGTTGGGTTAGCTTGCCTTCACCAGTATGTTTCGACATACTGACCCTCGTTGAAACAGGTTCCCCGCACTAAGGAGAACCGAGCGAGGAGTCGAAGTCGTCTTTCCCGATCCAGTCCAGCTGTAGGCGTATCCTGATCGCGCCATATTTTGAAGTACTTGAATAAGGAGCTTGCAACACAATACACAATGCAGCTCTGTGGGAAGGCCGTCATCCCGTCCGGAGGTCTTTATCATTTTGAAGTTTAGTAAGGGGATATAATGTACAAGACTGCTATCTCATTTTGTGTCAACACTTTTGTAAGCCCGTGCGGCAATTAGCTGACTCGTTCAAGAGTTTGTAATAGATGTTCATTATCAATAAAGAGAACTTTTCTATGTTTCAACTTGTGTTCAATTTATCTGCGTACTCTGAATATGTGCTCAAATGCAAATATCTCTAGCCTTGTGCGGGCGCAACCCCAGGCCCGTACGACGGTCACGATTCGGGGGATGCCCCAACGATTCCACAAAATCGGATCGTGACAATTCGCTCCTTCCGCAGTCGATGAAGCTCAGAAAGCAATGCGGGAGGTCCGAGCACTCCAGGCCCGCCTATACTCAATGGGTAATCGGGACTCATTATGCGAGCTTGGGATCCGACAACCGTATCCTCTCGAATGGAGAGATATACCGTACCCGTCTAAGTACAAGCCCTTCAACTTGACTCCGTTTGATGGAAATATATCTCCCCATCCGTTCATGAGTTACTTCGAGACGACAATGGGCATCTGCCTCGCAACGATGTCCTCCTAACCAAGCTCTTTGTCAGGACATTGTCTGGAATAGCCTTCGATTGGTTCTGCAGCCTCCAGGACAATTGTATTTCATCGTTCGACGATCTTAAAGGTCTTTTTATCGCTCGGTTCTACTATGGAGGAAATAACATGACGACGTCCTCTTTAATGGGCATCACGTAAATAGAGAAAGAGTCTGTACGGGAGTACATCGAGCGATACAGGCAAGTGGCGCTAAAGTTATCCCCTGGTAACCCTGAGTCCATATTGATGGACACGTGTCGGAGAAATCTCCTTCCCATAGTCAGGCTTTAGATGTGCGACTCTTAGTTTAAAGAATGGACGACGTTCATCATAAATATTGTTGGTGTTGAGAAGAAGGTGAATGACGCCCGTCTCTTGAGAATACAGATCTCCGTCGTTGATGATAGGGAAAAATGCTCCTACAACAGCAACAACAACAGCGATAATAGCTCCCGGGACATCAAGGAGAAGCAGGCTCTTGTCGCCAAAATAACCAAGAAGCCCGAGCAAAAGTTCGCAGAGGCTCCAAAATCGAAGAAAACTTATTCCTTCGAATATGATGATGTCATGGCAATCTTCGACGTGCTAATGAAGGAAAATAATCTAATCTTCGTCTCCCCGATGTCAAGCGCCCTGTTAAGACAGTCGAGGTGAATAATCCAAAGTATTGCCACTACCATCGGTACGTCCATCATTTAATGCAGGATTGCTACACACTGAAGCGGTACATCCAACATCTGTTAGACACCAAGGCCATTACCTTGGACATCGATGATAAAATAGTTGCCGCTAACATGGTATCTTTCCAGTTCGGTAACTTTTCGATGACGAAAGTCCAAGACGTAGTGATCCTGATCCCCAGGGCAACAATGGAGGTTGTCAATCTCCTGCCAGCTAGTGACCAAACAGCTGGGCTGATACCTCTCACCACATTATGAGGGGAGATCATGTGGGTTCATCCAGACCTTGCTCCAGACTTAATGCAGCAGGCAATAACTTTCGCCACCAAGTCCAAGGGGAAGAAATCCAAGTCCTACTACATGGTTTCTCTCCCTTCCAAAGAAGCTATAACAGGAACAACGAGGTAAGGACTGGCATACCAACGAAAGTATGACATCCCTGACGATGATGTGCTCCCAATCGCCGTATCTGATCCGGGTCCATTCCAGCCTCCAACAGCGGACAAGTCCAAGTAGAAAGAAACTCGCTTCGACAAACCACTGGGCAAAGATACCGCTCAGGGGCTGGAGAAGTCCTACAATTTTGACATCTTGGCACAACTGGACAATACTCCAACGAAGTTGTCACTATTCGAGCTTCTCCGAATCTCCAAAGACACTCGGGTTGCTCCGAGTGAGGCATTGCAAAATATCGACACCTACCTGGCGTAAGTCAAGCCGCTAGCTGAAGATCCTGCCGCATGCCTCCACTACAATAATGTGAAGGAGGTGATACCCAACATCAAGTTCTCGCAATAAGACATGTTGCTGAAGAACAATCGGCACGATCGTCCTCTGTATTACACAAGGTACATCGGCGCCATCAAGGTAGACCGGATGCACATCGACCCTGGTTCGTCAATCAGCATTATCTCGTGGAGTCAGCTTCAGACCTTGGGCATCCCGATGCATCGCCTGACAGCAACCAATACTGCCATCAGTGGCTTTAATGCTGGAAAGAACTACTCTCTAGGCATGATTCGCTTGAAGTATCAGATATGTGACATGAAAATAAAGGTCACCTGGTACGTCATAGACTTAGACGTATCCTACAATGTCCTGTTGGGTGTCATAACCCGCACCCAAAATTTGGGCATGAGTCATGGGTACGTCCAGCCTACGCTGTAGCATCGGCGATAGAACGTTGTCTATGTCTCAATAATACTAAACATAACTCACAAACTGTCAATGATATCAACTCCATAAGGAGGACAGTAAAATAAACATCCCTCAACAGCTCATAATGTATACTTAATCACAATAACTATAAGAAATCAATGGCACGATAAAAGATAAGAAGTACTGACATAAGTCAAGCACAACCACTCAAAACAGAGATAAAACTAAAGTCTAGCTGTCCAACATAAATAGTCTCCACAAAAGTCTCAAAATAAGTCTCAACATAATCTCAACATAAGTCTCAAAATAAGTCTCAAAGATGCATAAAATAACTGTCTAAATAGCTGCAGGTAGTGTCTCCTCTAAGGGAAGAGACTCCTCTAAGATCTCTGGTATGTAGTCTCCCTCTACACCTGGTCAATAGTGTGTGGGACAGAAGTCCTCAAGATCCTCTGAAAAAATATATCCAGTCAGGATTGGAGCAAAGTACAAGCACTAACAGCAGTTCCATGTATATTGACAAAAACTATAATACAGTGTAAAGAAATATAAGATGGATATAATACTGGAAATAAACAATACTGGTGAGTATGAAATACTGGAATAAGAAATACTGGAGAATATATCATAATCAATGGTACAACTAGCAATGAACAGAAATACAAGTGCATGCTAGAACAATGAACTGGAAATACATGAATAGAGTATCTAGCTAAGTGTGTGAATGTAAGCCCCTGATTTTCAGAAATTTCTAAATTTGAATTTTCACAATTTTATGCAATTTTTCGAGATTTTTCTGTAATTAAAACCTAGGCCTTTGGTAATTAAATAATTTTTTATTTGCTGTTAATTAATATTAAAATATTATAAAAATAATAATTTATGGTGTAAAATGGGAAACCAGACACAGGATAATTTTCTGCGGATTTATTGGACTCCGAAAACCCGTTTAAAGCCCTGAAAACCGATGTAGAATTAAACCGAATTAAACCCGTGCCAACGCCCGACATCCCCATGAGAGCCGAAGCCAAGCCCAAGGAGCGTTGACCCAGCCCAAATCCTAGGTCAAACCCTAGTCCAATTTCTACATGTATAAATACATATTTTTCTAGTTTTTCTCCACAAGCAAAAAGAAAAAAAAGAAAATAATTACTAAAAATCCCAATCCCAATCCCTAACCCTAACCCTAACCTAGCCGTCAGCCGCCTGACCTACCCCTCTCCTCCGCCACGACTCGCCGCTGTAAGCCCCTAGCCTCCGCCTGGCTCTCCACTCCGCTGACACCTTCCCTATCCCCCTCGGCCCCGCTCCCCTCGACCTCAGCCATCCCCACGTCGCCAAATCCCCTTCCTCCTCCCTCATCTCCTCCCCAACTGAACCCAAGCTCCCCCGAACCCTAGCTCCGGCCACTCCCAAGCCAGCGACCTCCTCCTCCTTCCCAGCTCCACCGCGACGCTCTTCCTCCTTCTTCCTCGCACCGCTCCGCCCACCGGCCGACCCGCCTCAGTCGCCCGACCCCGCTGCCCCATCTCCTCGCCGCACGGCTCCGTCCCAGCGCCGACCTCCGATCAGCCCCGAGCCGCCCGGCCTCCCCGCCGTGCAGCGTCGCCTCGCCGCCAACCTCCGACGACCCCGGCCCTAGCCGCAGCGCCGCCAAACTCCGGCCAGTAGCCCGAATCCCTAACCCTAGGGCAGACACGGTCAGGACACGGCCCCTTCGTGTCGACTCGGACACGAGAAAATTCGGTTTCCAGAGCCCTGTTCAGGTAGCATTTTCTCTCACCTCGTGATTCCGTTTTCGATTCCGTCAGTTGTGTCATGTAGACTGTATGACCCTCTCGGTGCCCGTACAACCCGCTCGGTGCATCGCGTCCTGTGGCGATCGTGAACCGCGATCCAAAAAAAGGAAAAACAATACCCTGTTTCACCCCGAAACTGAGTACGTCCCGCCAAACGGGACGACTTGGTCGCACGCGGTCTTTACCGAAACATGCGCGTCATTGATACGGACGTGCGTGATTTTGCAGAAGTTGATTTGGATGTGCGTGCACACCGGAATCAACGCGTATCCTCCGACAATGCCCCGTATCCGCCCATTTGGAACACGCTGTAACTTTGTGTACACACGTTGGATTGAGACGAAACTTGCGCCATCGGACTCGTAGCAATACGCTGGTCCTGTGACCCAAGTTTGGTTTGATTCTGAGAACGTTGACTAAATCGCGTATCGTGGGCCCCACCGGCTCTACTTGACGGGCAATTTTGTGATCGGCTCATCGGAATCCAATTCTGGAAGTTTCGTTGGGTTCGTATCATCGTTCCTGACTTGTTAACACTGAGTTTGAGAAATTTGGAGACCTTTGACCCTAACACGCTTTTCGGTGCAAAGTGGCCCACATGTGGACCCCGCTTTGATCCGAAAATATTATTTTTGTCCCTGTGTCCAAATTGGACTTAAGGACAGGCGTTTCTAGCTATTTGATATCTTCTGAGACTGTTGGTGATGTTTATTACAGCTTTTAGAGGAGTACCTGCAGGATCCACTGACACAGGGACGATTGTTGGTATTCGAACCCCAGGCAAGTATACCTTGTCAAATCCTGCAGTTTTGCTACTTATCTCTTGGACTTATTTATACATTGTCGTGCAAGACTCTTGCATATTATTTGCATGCTTTCCTTGTTAGTTGTTACTTTCTTGTTGTATATAGTTCTTGATGCGTTTTGATTTATTCCTGCTGCTATAGTCTTATTTTCTCGTTTTACGTGTATGTACATTATTTGCTCATTTCCATGTATCACTATTTGTTCCATAGACATATTGTGATGGTATATGGTTACTCTACGCTTCCTTGAGTTGACTCGGTTGGTTTCTTTAGTTCCTAGATGATCGTTATTAGGCATTGACTATACTGGAGCATTCTCGACTGTGAGTACCCATTGTGCTGCGATAGAGACTTGTTCATTTGACCACCTCATTCGTGAGCTCCCATAGGGCGGCGAAAGAGCCATACTATAGATTGGGAGTCCCCATTGGTCTACTTTCTATAGGACCGTTATCTCCAATTGAGTTGCGGTTATTTCGATTTGTTTGTAGTCATGTTTGATAGCACCATCGGCACGCCACCATCTTAGATGTAGTGATTTATTGTGTCTTAGTTGCTTTTCTTGTGTTTACTTTCTTGTCTATCTTGTATGTTCATTTACTGTACTTTGGCTCGTATTCTTTTGTATCTTGTTACGTTCCGCTGAGGACCTGATTTTGTTCTCCAGATTTAGCAGACGAGGAGTACCCGCAGCTTTACGGATCGACACCAAACGAGGGTACGATAGCAGTTGATGGCCCTGCTTATACTTAGTTATTTTTCTAGCATGTTTTAGTTATTTTCCCTTGTCTCTATTTTCCATTTATCGGTAGTGGATATGTCTCCACCCGACTTAGTATTATTCTTGCTGGATATTCGACAGTATCTTTACTTTCAGCATTTATTCCAGTTTTGCTATTTAGTTCATATACTGTTCTGTTGTGGATGAGATTAGTACAGACTGTGACTTGTATCATTGGACCTACTTATTGTTATATTACAACTTAAGCATGCCCCGATGGATCCATTGAATTGGGTTGTCCATCAATGTGTGCTGTTGGCCATCGCCACGCGTCCGGTCCCTCGGTATTTTGGGACTGGGGCGTGACAGTGAAACATCAGTCTATCATGTGATCGGCTTGGGACAGATCAGGCTTGTTATATATGATTAGCTATAATTCATGTAAGGTCAGGCTAACCGTCCGATTAGCTATGATGCGAGCAATAGTCAGGTTAATCATATATAACAGGATATGAGGCATGTAATGGTCAGGCTGCACCCGACGTGAGGTGTGGGATGAGCTATGATGCATGTAGAGTGGGGTGTGATCACATAATCTACTAATATTTCCCCGTCCTCAGCTAGCACGATGGATTCCAATCATGAATCCTCGTGACAGGTCTCGATGATGTTAACCCGTGTGTCCATAGTGTCAGAATCATGTACGTTATACAACTAGAATCATAGAGATGATCAACATAATAAAAACTGTTAGAGAATGTACTCGCTTGTGGTCCTGAGCTGGCAATACCAATATCCTGTTTTTGAAGTCTCGTCTGAACAATCCAACAGTCCTATATACATAATATAATAATAATATAGCATCAGTCGTTACACTAGCACACACACAAACATAATTACACTGAACTCAGAGACTACGCTAGGGGTGATACTGGTCGTCTAGCAGGGTCAAGTGTGCGTCTAAATGCACGGGTGTCATATCCTCAAATGTTGTACATAATAAGACAGTTAACTCACTAACACGTCTCAAGCTCTAAATCCCATATAACCCTAACACATGTCTAAGTTAGTACGTTAGTGTACACCAGGCAGTCAATTCACTAATATTCAGGGTCACATAGTCATATGCAAATACGGGATACCCACAATTTAACATTTATGGCCATACAACGTATATACTACCGTCATACATAGTACTAACAATCAATTTTCCATAAAATATGATATATATATATATATATATATATATATATCAAACCAATTATTATACACACACGCACGCACACGCAACTAGTTACTAGGTTCACCAACACAGGTCTTGCATTAACATCAACTAAACTTACCATGAAGCAATATGCTAATCCCTAACACTATTCATACATGCATATATACACAATATGAAAGGAAGGCAAGGTCGAACCCGCGTGCACATGAACGAGGAGGTGATGCTAACCGGAGACGGTGCTCGGGCTCGTTGAGGGTGGTCTCGTGGTCATAGAAAGGTGCTGGACTGTGGGGAAGTCGACGACTGTGAAGGAGAGGCTGTGCTCCGTGTAACACCCCATTCTGCTCAAGCGGACTGCCGATTCAAACGGCAATATTGCAATGGCCCGACCCGCTTTGCTCAGGCAAGAACACTCATTTGAGGCAAAGGATATCCAGACTTGTCCCTACAGGTTTTCGGCTTAGGCTTCCAGAGGCTCGCTTGGCGTATCGCTCAACCGAGGCGAATCATCGCTAAGGTGGGTGGCTACGGTGAACTTGTCTTTGCTTAGCCAGCACACATAAAATATGGAATGATACATGCTAGTCGCTAGGTGAATCACCCCCTGCATGCTAATAAGAATACAACGCACCTAGCTGAGGGAATAATCCCAACTTGTATTGCTTGTGCTAGAACATGGAAATTGAAATATTGATTATATTCAGACCCTCACATGCTAAGTCCCCTTACGGTTTCACCTCTCGGCTTACCTTCGGGTCCGAGTCAACGTGCTGCTTAAGTTCCTTAGAAACGAATGCTTGCTTTCTTGCAAATGTCTAACGTTATTGTATGGTGCATGCATTGAGTCAGCCAAGAGACTATCAAATAGCTCTTCTGTGCAATTAAACCTGCAAGTATCCGGGACCATTGGGTCGCCAAGGCAATCCCCGAACCAGGGGCACGCATCAGGGCAATGAATACTGAACGAGAATCTTATCACGTTACAACTGAATGATAATCACATCAAGTTTATATCTGAACGAGAATCACGTCATGTAAAGAATGAATCCCAGCTCGTGGAGCAAACACTCGGTTCAGATCACGAATACTCGTGTTTGCATATGTTATGCCTCCTGAATATTTATACATGCCCGTGCTTGAATTAACAACGTTTGCCTTGGACAGGAAGGTAAAATGGTAAGTTGGTAAGCCTCGCCGTGTTTTCTTCCATGTTGCACGGCACACTGCCACACGAGTTAGGCTATTCAAATCTTGCATGAAACTGATCTTAAGGGAACTAAAAAGATAACTTAATAGTTGGTGCACGGAAACTATATTACGTGTTTGGATTTGTCGAGCGGGCGAGTAGCCTCCCCACCAGTGCATTCAATGTACTGATAACCCACCAGATCGTTTGCACGGTACGGGAGAACCTCGTTCGGTGCGAATGCCTCCTTCGTGCATGCTAAGGCGTGGAGATCACTCCGAAGCAGCGGTGCGTCCGGAACTGAAGCACATATACAAGACATAATGTTAGAACATAGCCTGTACAATCATTCCATAATTGTAGCCACTTGGCACGCTTTTATTGTTTCAGAGAGAGAGGCTTGAGCGACTTGTAATCTTGGCTATACGCCGCCTGTAACACTTGTTATTATCAATAAAAGAGCTTATTTTACTTCAACTTGTGTTATTCAATGCTTCCGCTATATTGTCTACTCAGTGAACTTGTTACCGATCGCCTATGCGTTTATGACTCCGCTGCACTAGGACAATCTGTGCGATTCTGTGGCTTAGAACTCTTACCGCCAGCCAATGAACCACGGCCTTGCACGGGCGTGGCTCGCGCTCGTGCGGCATCACGTCCGGATGGGTCAAAGCGATCGTCCCGCGGGAGCGCTGGCGAGGGTGATTCCTGCCTAGCGGGGACGGCCGATTAGCCTGCGGGAGATCGGGGCGTGACACTCCGGCGGCTTCTGCGAAGTCGGGAAGGGATCTATCGTAGTCGTGGGAAGGTCGCTGACCGGAATCTGACGGTAATGGTGGCTGACAGCAGGGTTGCTCGGGGTCGGGATGGTGGTGGTGTCGAGGAGGGGACGATGGTGGTGCTGGTGTTAATGGTGATGGTGATGATGATGATGATGGAGGTCGTCGGTTCAGTCGACGGTGAGTGAAGTCGGGGTCGATTGGGGTGGTCGGGGGCTGATGACCGCGGGGAAGATTATTGTGATGGAAGGAGGCGGTTCAGTCGGGATGATCGGGCGATCTAGGATTGGCGTGGTGAGTCGGACGTGGTGAGGCGGTTCAGCCGGCTGCTGCTTAGGCGGTTGACGGCGTAGGAAGTCGGGAAGGTCCGACGTGAACAGTAGAGGGAGGGAAGGTGTAGTCTTCTAGGGTTTATGGTTTTGGTTGATGAAAATATAATATGGAGAAAAGTGTATATATATGGGGAGAAAAGTGTGATGACTACCTAGGGAATTAGGCCGCCCGAGTACTCCTTGGGGTTGGGGTTTTTGTTTTCACATGAAAGAATTTGAATGGCTAGGATTGTGTTAGTTTAAATGGATGGCTAAGATGGTGAGGGGCAGTGTTTTGAGTGTTGCACACTCCAAAACAAAGGAATTCATCCATGTGACCGGTCAATAAAGAAAATAAATGCTTCTTCCTGTGTTGGGTCCAATGGGAAGTGGACACGTGTCACGACCCGCACCCGGATATTCATGCACGAGTACGTGGGTACGTCCAGTCTACACCGCAGAATCGGCGGTAGAACGTTGTCTGGATCATTTTTAACTATCTAACATCTCAACAATATAATATGGTACCTGTCAATCATCTCAAATCCAAACGGAGGAACAAAATAGTATCTCACAATATAACTAAACTCAATCACAATGCAAACTAAGGAAGATAAGCACGAATAGAATAACAAAGGAAATAATAAGATATAAACCATAAACTGAAATAATATACAACCCAAAGGATCTCAACAATATAATATAATACAAGTCCAACACAAATAAACTAGACCTCCTCGGGCTCTGCAACTAAGTCCTCCTGGTCTACCAAAAGATCCTCTAAAGATACACCGTCCTGAGGACCGTAGAATGTGGGACACTGCTCTATAAGCCAATTATCTGAAAAAATATATCCAGTCAGGATTGGAGTGAAGTACATACCTCTGAAAGCAGTTTCAATAGCATAATCGAGCATATAAACAGATATAGAAATGAAATACAAGATCACTAAACATATGAATGAATGAACAAGATATACATGTAATGTACGAGAATATAGTTCAACAATATGAATATCAACAATATGATGAAATAACTGCAATCTAAACTAGCTAATGTGCCTCAGAATACAAGTTTATTATGTGATCGAGTTGGGTGAACATGAACAGGTAAGACGGATTACAAGTGAGGTATATAGCCAGAATGTACACGATAGTAACAATGGCTTTGATCACATAATTAACTCCTACTCTCCCACCCCCAACTAATACCGATGGATCCAGTCGCGACACGCTACGAACACAAAAATTAACCACTGAACACGAGCAGTGGGTGTACACGAATATCATAACCATCGAACACGAGCGGTGGGTGTACACGAATAAGCACACTGAACACGAGCAGTGTGTGAACACGAAGTATCATCAATACCCAATATACACGATGAGATACAAAGTACACGAGTACCCGCTAAATACGGTAGGAGATAACGTCTCCTGACGGGATCCATATAGTACCAGTCCGTAAAATCGCTGTGTCGGGATCAAGTATACAATTCTAGAACATGCATATATATAATATTATGAATTAAAAACTATCAAAGAAATGTACTCGCCTGAAGTCCTGAGCAAGGTGTGTCTCTCGATGCCCAAGCTGGTGCCACACAACCTATATATGGTATGTTGCATCAATAAATGGTTCTAAAATGAAAATAAGTTAAGTTGATGCAATTCTAAGTCATAAACCCATTTCTAGGTCAAACCGATGAAATCTAGGTTACAGGAGTCTAAAACTAAGTCACTAAGTCGAAACTCTATAAAACTATGCTATACAATCCAAGCTAAGATACTAAAAGGCATTCAAAAAGTCGTATCCTAAGATACACAAGTTTATTTATATGAAAATAGTATTTTAGATATATATACAAGTCATTATACTTAATTCTATATTAAAACAAGGAATTTAGGATACCTTGGCCTTGCACTAATGCGTATCGCACCTATCTCGATACCCAAACTCAATACCTTGGGTATCGACCTAATACCTTGGTAATACCTTGGTATCCCGAGGTAACCCAAAACTCAACATATAACTAATACCAATAAATATATAAAATCCCAAACTAATACTAGCTATAACTAACACTAATATATACATCTCCATATAACATATAACTAACTATAATACTAACATACATAGATATGTATAGCTAATATAACTAACTATCAAGATACACTACCTATTAGTATATGCGACTAACTATCAATCATAACATATATATACTAGTTTACATATGTAACTATCTACATAATCAAACATATCTAACTAACTAACTACTATAGTAACCAACTAGACTAAACCAACCCATTACCCAATACCTTGAGTATCCCTCAATACCTTGACATTACCTTGGTATCCCAAGGTAATTCAAATCCTAATACATATAGCTAATATATATAGCTAACCCCCATATACTAAACTATACTAACATAACTAAACTATTAACTACTAACATATAATACATACCAATACATAGATACATATACCTACATAATAACTTACTACATATCTAACAAGTATATATATTCCTCTCATAAGTATATATATATATATATATATATATATATATATATATATATATATATATATATATATATATATATATATATATATATATATATATATAAACACATATATATAAACCAACACACACACACACACACATATATATATATATATAACTATATATAACTATATACACTAGTATATACACACATAGGCACACACATATACCCAAACTCAAATACACTAACATATATATATATATATATATATATATCACTTAATTATCATATATATATATATATATAATTATACATGCACATATAGCAAAAAGGACCAAACACAAACACGTGGAGTGCACCGCACCCATATCACACATTCTCTATGATACGCTTGCGATACGGCCCCAACACACAACCAAACGCATCTCGGAGGACACGAGCAAGTGTAAAACACTAATTATGAATAATACATATAGTAATTAGAGTATTTACATGTCCGTGTTACAATGTGATATGCACAAGGCCCCGTGTCAGAGAAAAACCCCCAAAATTAACCCGTTTCGTCAAATTGACGAGATACGGCCTACATGTATCCAATTGTGGACACAAAACTAGTCATAAACAAGCAATCAAATGTCAATTAGATCTATTAGACCCAATGACAACCACTACATGTGCCAATATCAGAATTCTTCCAAAATTGGCACCAAAATGCACATAACTTTCATCGTAGGTGTCCTATGAACCTAAAACCAATTCCTATGGGTAGCCTATGCATGTGGGTTAGTTTTTCATGGTTAAATATCAGATTTAGAATATATTAAAAGGGAAAAAACTGAAATGTAACTATTAGGAGATGGATTCCCAATAAAAAATTTCCAAAATAGAAAATAGCTCATCTTTTTAGATCTTGGCCTCCTCATTCTAGACCATTATTTCTTTCTTGTAGATCCTTGTTGTAGTAGCCTCAATTGATGAATAGGAAAGGAATTTGGGTGAAAATTTGGTGAGAAATTGTGAGGGAATGAAGAAATTTGAAAAGGGAGAAAATCTAGATCTTTTTGGAAATAGAAAAATGAAATGAGAGACACTCTCTCTCCTCCTATAATGGCTGGTCATAAACCCTCTCCCAAGCAATATAAAGTGTCCAAAATACCCCTTGGGGCCTCTCATGAAAAAATTAATTAAGGGGAAAGATTATAGTCTAATGATTTCACTAATTAATCCATCATCCTAATCCATGGACCTAATTTAATTGGCTCAATCTAAACTAATCTAAATATTGGGTTCATGCAACTAATAAATGGGTTAGGTCCACTACACAAGTCCAAAATAAATCTACAACTAACAATCAATAAGTAAATAAATCATGCATGCACAATATTAAATACAATTAATTCTAAAATAAATATTACCCATGTCAATTACCAAACCACCCTTAAATAAAAATATGAGGTTGACAATCCTACCCATCTTAGAAAAAATTCATCCTCGAAATTAAAACTCTTACCCCTCTCTTGGGCCAATCATACAATTGTCAAACTTCCATCAATCACAGTCTAAAATAGTCCTATCATATAACATACAATCCTACCATTCTACTGAAAGGAAAATCATACTTGGATATAGTCTCTAATTATCATGAATTTTAGTTTCTGTCTTGCTGGGATGTCTCCCCCTACTGGTACGGAATAAACTGCTATGCCACATGTGGCCTATTCTATCACACTAAGTATTCACTAATCATCAACCTAGTCAAGATATTCTTAATACTGAGGGTTACCAAATACTAGTGATATATTAATTTTTTAGGTCATGGACATGCTTAACTCACTGACACTTGCTACCTAGGATACTATACAAAATACTGTTAAGATACTACATTCTTTATCTGTTTCAATTATTGTAATCACCAAAATTTCTCAACCATTCTTTTGCAAGGAACACTTGTATACTTTTTTAATCATGTGTTTTATTAGCACACCCTTGTCCATCTTAAATATTCCCAATATGATTTCTTACTCAAATCTTATTACTGTCTACATAAGGCACCAGCTCTTATATGCTTTTTAGATGACATCCTCATACCAAGTTTACTCATGTCTCTCCTCTATATTATTATACTGAAATGCTTGTGCCTAAACTTTCATAATACTTGAGATACTCCGGCTCTTGTTACTAGGATACTTTTTCTATCTGATACTTGGTATAACTCATTCTCTGATACTTGTTAATCACCCCAAGGTTCTCATCTATACATTAGTATCATAATACCTACACAATTACCTTCTAGCCATTACAACACCATGATATCTCACTGGTATCCTTATACCCCTCGTACTTTTCCTTGGTACATACGACCTCCATACTCAAAATTAGCAAGGTACTATACCTACTAAACTTACTTCTATAAATAAATTACCTCTCTTCTTTATTGTCTGGATTACTTGCACTATTACTTCCAAATGCTTTCTATCTATATTAACCGATACACCAATATAATATTATCACACAAGTTACTTACTGTTACTAGCACATTACTCAACTAATCCCTGATATAGAAACACTAGTACTCTTGATATAGTAACACTAGCTTCCTAACTACATCACATATGCCCTTAATCTTCTAGGACACTAGTTTATCATTAGATCACCTTATCACACTCACTAGAACTCATGATCACTTGCATCCAATGCTCTACTTATTAACTTCTATTATACACATGTTTTACTTCACTCTAAAAGGCAGGCACATGTGGTTCCATATCTCTATTGATGTATACATATCTCTCCTTAAACCCTCTACAGATTGATACACTAATCAGTGATACACTACATATCTTCCATGACCAATCTTGATATTTCTCAACCCACGACATACTATTAATTTTTTTTAATACTCAGTCTTCCACTTTCTGATACTCATGAACTTCCATACTGACACTCATCACCCACTGTGCATTCTACATACAATTTCTAGATATTCTTCCACATATTGCTTTCAACATATCACTAGCCTCAATATTAGGTGATATACCCATCACTAATCATCTACTGGTATACTCCTATTTACTCACATCAATGCTCTACTTATACCTGTAACACAAGTTCTACTACCTTAGCACAATGTATTCTTATTCTCTCACATACTCCTACTATGGCACACTCACTAATACCATTTATGCATATACATTCCTTTACTCTTGACATACTCAAGTATCAACTACCAAATTGAATATCATGCTCCATTAATTTCCAACACAATTTCCTTAATACTTAATTGTTTACATGGATTACTCAATTACATGAATTCATGACTATCCAAAACTGGCATGCTGACTCTGATACTAACTCCTGGAACCATCACTGATACTCTTTACTCTCCCTTCTACTTATAGTACAAATACTAACTATAATGACACCTTATCATAGAACTATTGCTACAAGATACTACGCAATGGGTTATCTCTAGATTGATGCATATTGCTCACATGACCAACCAAGAACCACTTACAGACTCACAAGCCACACTCTCAACAGTCAATACTGATACTCAAGACACAGACCTAATTGCAAGTCACCAATTATCACACTAACAAGGAACCTTAATAAAATAAAGCTCTATAAGGAACTGGACTAAAGAACTGAAGGTATCTCTACTGCTAAACTAAAGAAAATGATGGAACAAAGTCCTATAATAACAGAAGTGGATAAGTATTGAGATGATACTTTAAGAACCAATTTAAGATACAATCTGATAATCATATACGTCTGTCCGAAATTATGACACTAAGAATCCTCGCCACGCTAGTAAGCATAGCTGCGATAAATGATAGATACCATAACTTAGGTATGCACCTCTATAATCATGTCGTCTAGAATCCTCGCTGTGCCGACTAGTATAGCTGCGAGAAATTCTAAAGTTTATAACTAAGATATGTACATCCGAAGTCAGGTACCTACGTTTTCGCTACGCCAGCTAATATGGCTGCAATAAATTCTAGGCTCCATAACCAAAGCAGACATTTTACCTTTCTCACTGTGCTCATCAACATATGTCATCAGATGATACCGTAATTTAGTTTATAAAATTTATCTCGATATGAAATCAAACTCAACAACAAACATCAAGAATTAAATTCAATAACCGATTACCAAGAATCAAATTCAATAACAACAAGTGAGAGCGGACAAAACAAGGGGAACATATTTGAATTAGAATTTATAATAAGATTCTCAAGGGTCGTCCCAGAAATCTTTCAAGAATTTGTAATTGAGTAACCTCTCTCATCCTAGTGTCCTATGTCCTATATCCTATCGCAGGCTCGCATAAGTACAACTAAGCCGTCGCACTACCACGATATCGTACAACTTGCAAAACCTGACCTGCATGGGCCACTACTAAAAATGTGTCACGACCCGTACCCGGATATTCGGGCACGAGTACGTAGGTACGTCCAGCCTACACCGCAGAATCGGCGATAGAACGCTGTCTGGATCATTTTTAACTATCTAGCATCTCAAAAATATAATATGGTACCTGTCAATCATCTCAAATCCAAACGGAGGAACAAAATGGTATCTCACAATATAACTAAACTCAATCATAATGCAAACTAAGGAAGATAAGCACGAATGGAATAGCGAAGGAAAGAATAAGATATAAACCACAAACTGAAATAATATACAATCCAAAGAATCTCAACAATATAATATAATACAAGTCCAACACAAATAAACTAGACCTCCTCGGGCTCTACAACTAAGTCCTCCTGGTCTACCAAAGGATCCTCTAAAGATACACCGTCCTGAGGACCGTAGAATGTGGGACACTGCTCTATAAGCCAATCATATAGAAAAATATATCTAGTCAGGATTGGAGCAAAGTACATACCTTTGAAAGCAGTTTCAATAGCATAATCGAGCATATAAATAGATATAGAAATAAAATACAAGATCACCAAACATATGAATGAATAAACAAGATATACAGGTAATGTACGAGAATATAGTTCAACAATATGAATATCAATAATATGATGAAATAACTGCAATCTAAACTAGCTAATGTGCCTCAGAATACAAGTTCATTATGTGATCGGGTTGGGTGAACATGATCAGGTAAGACGGATTACAAGTGAGGTATGTAACCAGAATGTACACGATAGTAACAATGGCTTTGATCACATAATCAACTCCTACTCTCCCACCCCCAACTAATACCGATGGATCCAATCGCGATACGCTATGGACACGAAAATATAACCACTGAACACGAGAAGTGGGTGTACACGAATATCATAACCATCGAACATGAGCGGTGGGTGTACACGAATAAGCACACTGAACACGAGCAGTGTATGAATACGAAGTATCATTAATACCCAGTATACACGATGAGATACAATATACACGAGTACCCGCTGAACACGGTAGGGGATAATATCTCCTGGCGGGATCCATACAATACCAGTCCGTAAAATTACTGTGTCGGGATCAAGTATACAATTCTATAACATGCATATATACAATATTATGAATTAAAAACTATCAGAGAAATGTACTCGCCTGAAGTCCTGAGCAATGTGTGTCTCTCGATGCCCAAGCTGGTGCCACACAACCTATATATGGTATGTTGCATCAATACATGGTTTAAAATAAAAATAAGTTAAGTTGATACAATTCTAAGTCATAAAGACATTTCTAGGTCAAACCGATAAAATCTAGGT